>APFE031170834.1:141539-287531 GCA_000404065.3 Pinus taeda | reverse complement strand
TGAGGCATGGTTAATTGAATTAGGTGCATCCTTTCACTTCACTCCCCATAGAGAGTGGTTCTGCGAGTATGAGAAATATGATGGTGGTGATGTCTTCTTGGGGGATGAAAGGAAGGCTAGAATCAATGGTCATGGAAAAGTAAAGTTGAAGTTGCAAGGTGGAAGGTTTAGAACCCTTCCGGGTGTTTTGCATATTCCTGCATTGGCCAAAAATCTGATTTCTGTAAGCAAGTTGGATGATGCAAGTGTAAATACAGTGTTCGAGAAGGATACCTACAAGATAGTTCGAGGAGCACTAGTATTGATGTGGGGAGTTCGGATTGCAACTCTGTACAAGCTGCAAGGTAGCACTATTGTTGACGGGTGCAATAGTTCTATGGTTTCCGAAAATGGAGCAGAAAATCTAGTGGTCTTTGGAGAGAAGACCATGTTGTGGCATCAAAGGCTTGGACATATTGGAAAGAAGGGCCTTCGAATACTTCATGGTAAAGGTATGGTAGAAGGTATGAGTAACACCTCTCAGGATTTTGATTTCTGTGAAAATTGTGTATATGGAAAGCAGAATTAGGTGAGTTTCCCCTCTGGTGGTAAGAGTGTGAAACATATATTAAAGCTTGTGCACAGTGATGTGTTTGGACCTGTGAAGGTTCCATCACTGGGTAAGTTTGTCTACTATGTACCATTTATAGATGACTTCTCAAGGAATACATGGATATATTTCCTTAAGAAGAAATCTAAAGTATTTGACAAGTTTAAAGAATTTAAGGCTCTCGTGGAAAATCAGACAGAGAAGAAGATAAAGGTGTTGAGGATAGATAATGGTGGATAGTTTTGCAACAAGGAATTTGAAGAATTCTGTAAGAAGTGTGGTATATCACGGCAGAAGACTACTTCATATACACCTCAGCAAAATGGAGTTGCAGAAAGAATGAACAAGACATTAATGGAAAGGGCAAGAAGCATACTGAGTGGTGTCGAGTTAGGATAGGAATTCTCGGCAGAGGCAGTGGATATTGCATGTTACCTGGTCAACAGGTCACCTTCATCAGCGTTGGAGGATAAGACTCCACAAGAGGTATGGATTGGTAAGAAACCCTCTCTTTTACATTTAAGGGTATTTGGATGTGATGCATATGTACATGTTCCAAAGGAGAAACGAACCAAGTTGGATAGTAAATCTGAAAAGTGCATCTTTATTGGGTATAAGGATGGTTTAAAGGGTTATAAGCTTTGGAACCCAGTAACAAGGAAGGTTGTGTGCAGTCGAGATGTGGTGTTCAGAGAGGTGAAAGATGTTATTAAACATGAAGTCCAACCAAAGGAACCTGTGAAGATAGAGTTTGAACTAAAGGAGGAAGAATCAGACTCTGAAGCAGAGGAGGAATCAGAAGATGAAGAGCCACAAACTCCGGCTGTGAGAAGATCAGTTCAAGAAAGAAGGAAGCCAGAAAGGTATATTCCATTTGCTTTCTGTTCAAATTTTGCTTTGTCTATTACTGATGATGATCCCAGAACTGTGAAGGAAGCAGTGGATTCAGAGGATGGAAAACTCTTGAAAGAGGCCATGGTTGGATGAAATGGCATCTTTTGCACAAAAATGAGGCTTGGGATCTGGTGGAGTTGCCAGCTAGAAGGAAACCCATTGGCAGCAAATGGGTGTTCAAGAAAAAGACAAATGTAGAAGGGAAGTCAGAGAAATACAAAGCTCGGTTGGTAGCAAAAGGTTATTCCCAGGTGCTGGGAATTGATTTTGGTGATATCTTTTCTCCTGTTGCCAAGGTAAGTTCTATTAGATTACTTTTATCTGTTGCTGCTACTTTTGATTTTGAGGTAGAACGGATGGGTGTGAAGACAACATTTCTTCACGGGGATTTGGAAGAGGAAATCTACATGAAGCAACCTGAAGGCTTTGCGGTGAAGGGTAAGAAAGAACTGGAATGCAAGTTAAAGAAGTCTTTCTATGGGTTGAAACAGTCACCAAGGATGTGGTGTCAAAAATTTGATACATTTTTACGGGGACTTGAAAAGTGCATCTTTATTGGGTATAAGGATGGTTTAAAGGGTTATAAGCTTTGGAACCCATTCACACGGAAGGTTGTGTACAGTCGAAATGTGGTGTTCAGAGAGGTGAAAGATGTTATTAAACATGAAGTCCAACCAAAGGAACCTTTGAAGATAGAGTTTGAACTAAAGGAGGAAGAATTAGACTCTGTAGCAGAGGAGGAATCAAAAGATGAAGAGCCACAAACTCTAGCTGTGAGAAGATCAGTTCGAGAAAGAAGACAGCTAGAAAGTTATAGTCCATCTACTTTCTATTCAAATTTTTCTTTGTTTGTTACTGATGATGATCCCACGTGAAGGAGGCAGTGGATTCAGAGGATGGAAAACACTGGAAAGAGGCCATGGTTGATGAAATGGCATCTTTGCACAAAAATGAGACTTGCGATCTGGTGGAGTTGCCGGCTGAAAGGAAACCCATTGGCAGCAAATGGGTGTTTAAAAGGAAGACAAATGCAGAAGGGAAGGTTGAGAAATACAAAGCTCAGTTGGTAGCAAAAGGTTATTCCCATGTGCTAGGAATTGATTTTGGTGATATTTTTTCTCCTATTACCAAGGTAACTTCTATTAGATTACTTTTATCTGTTGCTGCTACTTTTTATTTTGAGGTAGAACAGATGGATGTGAAGACAGAATTTCTTCACGGGGATTTGGAAGAGGAAATCTACATGAAGCAACCTGAAGGCTTTGCAGTGAAGGGTAAGAAAGAACTGGCATGCAAGTTAAAGAAGTCTCTGTATGGGTTAAAACAGTCACCAAGGATGTGGTATCAGAAATTTGATACATTTATACGGGGACTTGGCTTCACCTGAAGCAAAGCAGATCATTGTGTGTATTTTAAATTAATTGGTGACCGTGTTATTTATCTGGTCTTGTATGTGGATGATATGTTGTTCGTTGGAAATGACAAAGAAATTATCCAGGATTTGAAGACCCAATTTTCCTCCAAATTCGACATGAAAGATCTCGGTGCTACAAACTATATTTTGGGCATGGAAACTAAAAGAGATCGGGCAAATAGGAAGCTCTAGTTAAACCAGAGGAAGTATGTCGAGACAATACTATAAAGGTTTAATATGTAGGATAGTAAACCGATGAATGTTCTTATTCCTGTAGGTGTGAGGTTATCTGCTGAACAGTGTACCAAGACACAAGAAGAGGAAGAGGACATGTCCTGTGTTCCATATGCAAGTGCAGTCGGTAGCTTTATGTATGCAATGGTCTGTACTAGACCAGACATTGCACATGCAATGGGAGTATTGACCAGTTTTATGTCAAAACCAGGGAAGGAGCACTCGACAGCAGTGAAGCAGGTTTTCAGATATTTGCGTGGCACTAGTGATCATGGTTTATGCTACCAAGGAAGACCAGGATTGGACAGAGTGTTGGATATTCATGTCTTTGTTGATGTAGACTGGGCTAGAGATCTAGATCAGAGAAGCTCTACAAGTGGGTATGTGTTTAACCTATTTGGAGGTGCAGTCAATTGGATGAGTAAGAAACAATCTGTAGTGGCACTATCAACTACAGAGGCAGAATACATGGTAGCCACTAATGCAAGCAAGGAAGCAGTTTGGTTACATAGATTGTGTTCAAGTATGGGGTTAGTATAGGGAGCTATAAGGATAGACTGTGATAGCCAAAGTGCAATTTTCTTGACAAAGAACCCTGCTTATCATTCAAAGACAAAGCACATTGATGTTCAGTATCACTTTGTGAGGGATATGATAGAAGACAAAAAGGTGTTGCTGGTAAAGGTGGACACTTTCAAGAATACTGCAGATTCATTGACAAAATCTGTGAGCTCTGAGAAGTTCTCTTGGTGTAGAGAAACAATGGGCGTTTCAAGGCTAGAAAAATGACTAAGCTCTCATGTGGCCCCTTGTGGAAAGAAAACAACAAGGGGGAGATTGTTTGGTTGTGTTATATTCTTTCCACGACTAACCTACGTAGTGAACCAAGGGGTTAGAGGCCCCCCCCTTCATTGCACAGTGGGGGCGGCAGCCCCCCTTGTCCGAGGGGTTTGAGGGGGGAGGGTAGCCCCCCTCTATGTGGTCTAGGGCAGCGCCCCGGGAAATTTTTTTTTCGACCCTATATTAGGTTGGAAAAACCTACCTATGGTTTTCGGTCCATGGTATTGGATGCTTTGGCATGTATAAATATGTATTGTAACATTGAGAGGAACATAATGAAAAATCAATCTGGTAGTCCCGGTTTTGGGATCCAGGGGAAAATCTCTGTGCATATGTGTTTTATGTGTTATGCTCTCACATTGTTTCTTTTCTTTGTTTTAGAATTCGTATGTAGGTAATTTTTGTAAGGGTTAAAACCTACAGAGTTTAATGGTGTTCCAAAGGGAGCCACTTCTTCATTTGATTCACCTCCTCATGAAGGCAACAAAGGTGAAAGAGAAAGGTCTAAATATGGTTCCAAAAATTTTCCTTTTGATTTTGCAATGCATGATAAATTTCCACATAAGCATGGGAAAAGAATTGCATGTTCCTTTCGTGGTTTGGATAACCATGATTTTTCTAGATGTTAAAAGAGAATGGCCACATACAGGAAGCAGAAGAAGGAAAAGAAGCAAGAAGCCAAAGGTCCATTGGACAAGGAAAATCATGTTGTGAGAATGCACATGCAATGCACTTACTTCCATTAGCGAGGACATCTTGCTGCAAAATGATGGACTTTGAATCCAACAATGCTTCCACAAAAGCTAAAGAAAGTGGAAAGAGAAGATGGCAGAAATGGAAGTGAATATTCCATGAATGATGTGTCTCAGAATGACTCACATGATGATGTTGATGTGCAGACAAAGGTATTACCTTTGAAAGGGATTGGTAAGGAATGGTTAGAGTTCTTATCCAATTGAGATTGCATGTCTATTGATGCATCTACATTATATTTCATTTCAGCTTCGAAAATACAGTGTCCTGAAGTGAAAGTTGAAAGGTGAAATACATGCATAAGCATGAGATGCATGAACACAGGGATGTTGATGATTTCCTTGTTTTTGAACATGTATGTGTAATTAACTTGTAGGTTTGATTGCTTTGACATGCATGCGATGCCGTGTTGACTTGGAAGAAGTTAACTTGGTCTCCAAATGGAGATAATGATGAAGTATTTCATCTTTTGAAAAAGAGACCTAATGGTCTTTTTCTACATCCTTGACTTGAAGGGTCATTTGTTTAAAGGCTTTTTTTGTGGTCTTGTTATCTATTCCATCATTTGTATGCAGATGTAAGACATGGAGGTGTTCACAAGATGTGAAAATCTATTTCTTTTGTTGAAGCAAGAGTTTAGTCCATCCAGTTGTTGTCTGTATGCCTATTGTTGTTAACGGTTGTTGTTGGCAGCTTGTCAAATAGGTAAAAATGAAAGTTTGTGGAGCATATGTACTTCACATTTGTTGAGCCACCTTGGATCAATGATCAAGACAAAGAAGCTCAAAACTACCTTCTATAACCATTTCAACAAGAGTGTTGCAGGAAGGTGTTATCACTGAAAAAATTTCAAAGAAAAAGGGTAAGGTAAGGAAGAATTGGTCTTGGTCATTTTCGTGTTCCTTTCATGCATAAGAAGCACTTAGCAAGCTCAGGGTCAGCATACATCAGAGTTCTTTGAAGGCTCAAGCAAGGAAGTTCTCCATTTCAACTCAAGCAAGATACTTAGCAGTCAAGAAGAAGAATGTAGCTTTGAGGAAGTAAAAAAGAAATTGATGTGCGCCAATCTTGAGATTGCCCAACTCAAGGAAAGGGCAAGAAAACATGCAATTGAAAAGGCAAATTTCAAAAGATTAAAATCTAGTTGAGAAGATGGGAAAGTTCCAAGATATAAAGTAATGAGTAGCCATGATCAATACTACACCTGGGCTGTCCCTACAATAAAAGAGGCAAGACACATCAGAAGGGTCAATGCAAAACTGAGAGCTGGAATCAGAAGTATGAAGAGGCAAATTGAAGATCTAAAGATACAACTAAACTAGCATGAAGGACATCTTTAGCTAAGAAAAATCACATAGCGAGCAAGGATGAACCTGAAATTTTGATAGATTACCTTTTGTAGTTTACCTTGAAGAATGGTGTCTATGTATCCAGTGTTGAATAGCTTCATGACAGGTGGAAAAGCCATTTCAAGGAAAAGAAAGCTCAAGAAAGCTAAATTTTAGCCTTAAACTGTGTTTTTAGAATTACACAACAATTTCGTAGCGTTCTACGAAACTGCTGAGCATTAGGCATCACCTACAATAGTTTCATAGCGCATTACGAAACTGCTGTAGGTGATGCCTAATGCTCAGCAGTTTCGTAGCGCGCTATGAAACTGCTGTAGTTGCATATTATGATTTGGTGGACCAATTTTGAGAGACAAAGGGAAATATTTTTGAAGAGGAGTCTCTGAAAAGTATCATTTACAATGTGTAAACATATAGCAAGGGAAAAACAAGGAAAGGAAAGACATTTATGAACTCCAAACTTTATCAGTCAACTTATCAGTCAAACTGTCTTCTTGTTTTTAGCAGTCAACTTCCAAGGATATTCTTGAACAGATGAGAATTCAATTTTGAAAATTGAAAGAGGATTTTCTTCCTAACATACTATACTACAACAACCTCTTTCAGTTTGTTCAAATTCGTTCTGAGGCGTGAAGCATTTATGGTTAAACTTGCGCTACGAAACTACTATAGGTGCAGTTTTTCACAAACATATTTCTCTTGTTTTACACCTGTTTTTCAAAGACATATTTTGGGCAGTAGGAAAGTTACTTCAAAAACCCAATATAGGTTTTTGTTTAGCATGCATTGGTTCACAAAAGCCTCCTTCAGTTTTTCAAAATACATTTTTTATGAGAAGATACGAGCTCTGTCCCAACACCTATTGTTCAGCTAGAACACAGCAATGAACAGTCTCCTAGTTTCTATGAATAGTAAAAGGATGAGGCATCAAGGGCCAGCTGGAGGGTTATGAGCACCATAAAATTCGAATTCATGGAGTTATAGGTGTCAAAAGGAATGTTTAATTCCTATATAAGGTTGTTTTAATCATAATGAGGAGTTACACTCCTAATTGTTTTAGGTCTCTAGAACTGTCAATTAACAGTCAGTGACATTTAATAGTTAGTTTTAAGTATCAATAGGTGTCATAGTAGGAAGAATTTGAATTCCCCTCATGCTGGAGGAGGAATCTAAGTCATGTAATGAACTCTATATATTGGAGAAGATGTAATGCACCAAGGGTGGGAAATTTTTGAAAGAACACTCATACTGTGCTTTTGTAAAAGACTGTGTTTTAATGTAATACAATGATTTGGCTTTGCTCCTCAAGATTCAGAAGGAGTTCAATGTTTAAATTGTCCTATGGTTTTCTTCATTTTATTTCTTGCAGTAGTATGAATGCATGATTACTTAGAACTCATTGGCTATGCTCTAACTTCCTTCATGTATTTGTATACGGTGTCTTCCTACATATTTCTGATGTGTTACTGATATGTTGAACTCCAGATGCCCTGACCTCCATGCAAAGTTAATATTATTGTCATACTAAAGCATTTCTTGACTCCATAAGCCCAATGGATGTTTACTGATCATGTTCAACCATTCATATTTCTTCACCTGTTTCATAGAGTTAGCCATCTAATCTTTATCAAAATCTTTAATCTAGTGAGAGAGCCCTCTGAAGTTGAGGAGGCTAAGCCTTAGCCAAAAGTAGGTTTAAAAGAGTTACATAAGGTGTTCCTGGTCAGCAGCCTATCAGGGTTACGTTTTGTGATAATAGAAGGCAAGGAGGAAGACCAACCCATCCAAGAAGGTAAGTGGTCAGAATCTTTGGTTCGAAGGCACTATGCAAAGGCAAGTGTAGGGAGGCTAAAAGAAGAGAGTGAGTCACTCTCATTTACTATTCAGATCAGTATATCAGTATTTTGGAGAAAAAAAGTTCTTTAGTGGGAAGGCGTGATCCAAAAATGGATCCTGGATAAACTTCTAAGTCTAAAAGACTTCATATAAGAGGCAAAAGGTGCCAAATGGCACAAATCCTTTGTAAATTAGAGGAAAATGAAAGTCCAAGTTCTTAGGACTATTATCATTACAGAGGTCCCCTCATTCTAAATCCAATGCAACTTGAATGGGTGAAAATGGACTTCAGATGCAGAAGCTATCATAAAATGAAGCTGCCCTTTTTCAAAGGAAAAAGAGGCAAAAATTCCTTAATAATGGGTCTAAAAACCCTCTAAGTCTTCCAAATCTCCAAAAAGGGTAAAACCATCGCAAAAGGAGAAGTCTTGGACCTATGGAATAACACTATCGGAGGCTAAAAACATGGAAAAAACCATGAAATCAAGTTATTAGAGGCTTAAACAATGGTTGAACAGGAGCTGTCGGATCTGGCCAATCAATGGTCCAGATCCGATTGGCAAATCGTAATCGGCTATGGCATAGACCCTATTATATGGAAAGGCCTCAGGCTTGTGCGATCGACGATTGTGATTTGTCACATCACAATATTGTGTCGACACGTTACAGTGGAGTAGGGCCGATATCTATAATATATATATATATATATATATATTATAATATATATATATATATATATCTATATTCTATATATATATGTATGTATGTATATATAATGTATGTATATATATATTGTACATATATATATAATACATACATGTTATATATATACATACATGTATATATATACATATATATATATATATATATATATATATATTATATATATATATATATATGTATGTATCATATATATATGTGTGTGTGTGATGTGGTGTGTGTGTGTGTGTGTGTGTGTGTGTGTATATACAATATTATATATAATATATATATATTATATATATATAATATATAATATACATACATATATATATATATAATATACATATATACATATATACGCGATGAGATAGCCAAACCTGATGGAAAAATAGGTGCTATCTCATGAGATTTGAGATCCCCCAAATGCCATTTTTAATGTATTTCAAAATACAAAGGGGTAGGCTAATCGTGATATGTGATAGAAGCTCCCGGGTGTACTTGAAAGTGTTATAAAGTGGGGTTATGGGAATTTCAAGTCCGGATGAACAATGTTCTACTGATTCTTCCATGTTTTGCAGTGTTTTCCTGTGTAAATAGAAAATGACTAATTCAAAGGATTACAAGCGTCGATTGCCCCTTCTATTATAGTATAGGTGGCATCCATCCTCGATAGAATTTAGCAATGATTGCTAACACTCAGAGAAGGGATTTGAGCAGACCAAAGTAGGAAGACAAAGAGCCCAGGAGGGACAATCAACAGGCAACACCAATTTGGCATAAAAGCCACAAAACAATAGAATGAGGGGATTGTTGGTTGCTGTTGGGTTTTTTGTCATTGTGGGATCTGTTGCTGAAAACCAATTCAAATCAAGAATCTAAGGCAAAAAGGGGTAGCGCAGAAGCCAAAGAGGTAGCACAGAAGCAGAAACGCAACTAAGGGAGTCACTTGGAGTTCAAGTGAAAAACCAAGAAGGCTGTAAACAGCGAGAGGGCAAAAAGAAGCCAGAGCTGAAGAGCTAAAGAGCCAAAGCCAGAGCCAAAGAGTTAGAGCCAAGAGCCAGAGCCAAGAGCCAAAGAGCCAGAGTCATAGCCAAGAGCCAAAGCCAAGACCCAGAGCCAAGACCCAGAGCTTCAAGAGCCATGGGATTAAATAGTGTCTGAACCCACTATTTTTGTGTAAAATAGCAGGAGTTGGGCCAAGAGCTTGTGAAAAAGACAAATACCAATCCCAGAGAGCCTAATTGAGTTGACTAGAGCTCACAGAGATATAGCCCAAGAGTTATGGGTGAACTCCAAATTAAATTGCTACTTTTGTGTGTGTTTTATTGTTGCATTGTCTCTGCTGTTTTATTTACTGTTATATGTATTTTACATCAGTTTCAACACACTAATTTACAACACAACAACAAAAATTAAATCATATAATCATTTTAAGACAAATATAAGCATACACTATATTGTCAAGCATTTCTTATTTCCTCATTGGTTAATCAAATAGACTTGGGAAAATTCAAGCTTTGGAAGTGGGAGAGGTTCTTGTAAGCTAGACAAGAAGCCTAAGAGCCCTAATTTCAGATCAGGTGGCATTGAAGCTTAAGATTGATTAACCCCACCTTCAAGGAAGGTTATATCAGAATGCTTGATTGACAAAGCAAAGACTGCTTGTCTGAAAGGGGTTTCAATAGGAAGAGGCTGATTGTATGCTTGTTTCGCAAATTGACTATTGTTTGAGTTTACAGAGGTGAAGAGAAAGATCATTCCAGCAAGGACAAGAAGAAAGAAGAAGTCATTGGCATAATGACAACTTCTACAAGTGGGTCCTCGAATTCTGTGTTCCTCACAGGATTCCTTGATGAAGACATGAAGCAAGAATTCTCCACCATGATGGATATGGTGAGAGAAATGTATGAGGATGGAAGGAAGAGCAACATACTTAGAGAACAGCTGAATTCCATGAAGGAAGAGAAGCAGTTTCTTGTAGACAAATTGCAGGAAATGGAGAGGCAACTTCATATTTCAAATATAAACTTGAAGAGGATGCATGAGTTGGAAACACAACTCTTTGTTTCCCAAGAAGCCTTAGTCAAGAACCAGCTTGAAGAAGAGGTAAGCCATTCCAGTTTTCTTCAAATTCCTCTAAGAATTCTTATATTGGTTCTTTTGAAAGGCATACTAAAGGCATACATTCCAAGCTAATGTCCAAGATGGGCTATGAAGGAAAGGGCTTGGGAAAGCATGCACAAGGTATTGTTGAACCAATAATGGTTGAGGAAAGGCCTAAGTATTTGGGTCCTGGCTACAGACTGTCTTATGGAGATAGTTCCAAAGCTACCATGAAGGCCATTGAAACAGTCCCAAGAAGGAGTTTCATTTCATGTCCTCTACCTCAGAAGTGTGAAGGTTGTATTCAAGAGGAATACAATAGCTTGAAACATCTATTGCAGGATGCAGGTGTTCAGAAGAACACACTTGAGCCAGAGAGTTGGGGAAACTCTAATAGCCTTGAAGAGTTTGATGGTGTTCTAAAGGGAGCCACTTCTTCATTTGATTCACCTCCTCATGAAGGCAATAAAGGTGAAAGAGAAAGGTCTAAATCTGGTTCCAAACATTTTCCTCTTGATTGCGCAAAGCATGATAAATTTCCACATAAGCATGGGAAATGAATTGCATGTTCCTTTTGTGGTTTGGATAACCATGATGTTTCTAGATGTAAAAAGAGAATGGCCACATATAGGAAGCAGAAGAAGGAAAAGAAGCAAGAAGCCAAAGACCCATTAGACAAGGCAAATCATGTTGTCAAGAGAATGCACATGAACTGAACTTACTGACATAAGCGAGGACATCTTGCTGCAAAATGTTGGAATTTGAATCTAGAAATGCTTCTACAAAAGTTGAAGAAAGTGGAAAGAGAAGATGGTAGAAATGGAAGTGAAGATTCCATGAATGATGTGTCTCAGAATGATTCACATGATGATGTTGATGTGCAGACAAAGGTAGTACCTTTGAAAGGGATTGGTAAGGAACGGTTAGAGTTCTTATCTGATTGAGATTGCAAGTCTATTGATGCATCTACATTATATTTCATTTCAGCTTCAAAAGTACAATGTGCTTAAGCGAAAGTTGAAAGGTGAAATACATGTATGAGCATGAGATGCATGAACACAAGGATGTTGATGGTTTCCTTGTTTTTGAAAATGTATGTGCAATTAACTTGCAAGGTTGATTACTTTGACATGCATGTGATGCCATGTTGACTTGGAAAAAGTTAACTTGGTCTCCAAATGGAGATAATGATGAAGTATTTCATCTTTTGAAAAAGAGACCTAATGGTCTTTTTCTACATGCTTGACTTGAAGGGTCATTTGTTTAAAGGCATGTTTTGTGGGCTTGTTATCTAGTCCATCATTTGTATGCAGATGTAAGACATGGAGGCATTCACAAGATGTGAAAATATGTTTCTTTTGTTGAAACAAGAGTTTAGTCAATCCAGTTGTTGTCTGTATGCCTGTTGTTGTTAATAGTTGTTGTTGGAAGCTTGTCAAATAGGTACAAATGAAAGTTTGTGAAGCATATGTACTTCACATTTTTTGAGTCACCTTGGATCAATGATCAAGGAAAAGAAGCTCAAAACTACCTTCTATAACCATTTCAGCAGGAGTGTTGCAGGAAGGCAAGGAGGAAAACAATTCTCCCTAGGAAGACGGCCCATCCAAGAAGGGAAGTGGTTAGAAGCTTTGGTTCAGAGGCACTATGTAAAGGCAAGTGTAGGGAGGCTAAAAGAAGAGGGTGAGTCACTCTCATTTAATGTTCAGATCAGTATACCAGTCTTTTGGAGACCAAAAGTTCTTTAGTGGGAAGGTGTCATCCAAAAATGGATCCTAGATAAACCTCTATGTCTAAAAGACTTCGTATAAGAGGAAAAAGGTGCCAAATGGCACAAATCCTTTGTAAATTAGAGGAAAATGAAAGTCCAAGGAAGTTCCTGGGACTAGTCTCATTGCATAGATGCCTTCATTCTAAATCCAATGCAACTTGAATGGGAAAAAATGGACTTCAGATGCAAAAGTTATCATAAAATGAAGCTACCTCTTTTAAAAGGGAAAAGAGGCAAAAATCCCTTGAATAATGGGTCTAAAACCCCCCTAAGTCTTCCAAATCTCCAAAAAGGGAAAAACCATCACAAAAGGAGAAGTCTCGGACTTATGGGATAACACAATCAGAGGCTAAAAACATGAAAAAAACCATGAAATCGAGCTATCAAAGGGTTAAAAAATGGTTGAATAAGAGCCTTCAGATCTAGCCGATCAACAGTCCAGATCCGATCAACGAATCGCAATCGGTAGGTCAAATTGGAGGAAGGCACATAACATGCATGGGACCAGGCCGATGCGATACCGGGATTGCCGATATCAGCAAATCACAATCAGCTCTGGCATAGACCTTATTATATGGAAAGGCCTCAGACTTGTGCGATCTATGATTGCGACTTGTTGCATCACAGTATCATGTTGACACGTTACAGTGGAGCGGGGCCAATATATATATATATATATATATATATATATATATATATATTATATATATATATATATATATATATATATATATATATATATATATATATTATATATATATATATATATATTAATATATAGATATATATATATCTGCACGATGGGATAGCTAGACCTGATGGAAAAATAGGCACTATCTCATGAGATTTGAGATCCACCAAATGCCTTTTTTAATGTATTTCGAAATACAAAGGGACAAGATAATCGTGATATGCAAAAGCAGCTCTCGGGCGGATCTGATAGTGCTATAAAGTGGAGTTATGGGAATTTCAAGTCTGGATGAATAGTGTTTTGTGCATTCTTCCATGTTTTGTAGCGTTTTCCTATGTTAACAGAAAATGACTGATTTAAATGATTGTACGCGTTGATTGCCCCTTCCATTACGGTATAGGTGGTATCCATCCCCGACAACATTTAGCAATGATTGCTAATGCTCAGAGAATGGATTTGGGTAGACCAAAGCGGGAAGACAGAGGACCCGAGAGGGACAATCAATAGGCAGCACTGATTTGGCTTAAAAAGCCACAGAACAATAGAACGAAGGGGAATGTTGGTTGCTATTGGGTTGTTGGTCATTGTGGGAGCTGTTGCTAAAATCCAAACTGAAGAAGGAAGCTAAGGCAAAAAGGGGTAGCGTAGAAGCTGAAGAGGCAGCATAGAAGTAGAAACGTAGCTAAGGGAGTCACTTGGAGTTCAAGTGAAAAAACCCAGAAGGATGTAAACATCCAAAGGGTAGAAAGAAGCCAGAGCTGAAGAGCCAAAGAGCCAGAGCCAGAGCCAAAGAGTCAGAGCCAAGAGCCAGAACCAAGAGCCAGAGCTAAGAGCCAGAGCTAAGAGCTAGAGCTTCAAGAGCTATGGGATTAAATGGTGTCTAAACCCACTGTTTTTTTGTAAAAAAACAAGATTTGAGCCAAGAACTTGTGAAAAAGATGAATACCATAATCCCAGAGAGCCTAGTTGAGTTGACTAGAGCTCATGGAGATGTAGCCCAAGAGTTATGGGTGAACTCCAAATTAAATTGTTGCTTCTGTGTATGTTTTATTGTTGCATTCTCTCTGCGGTTTTATTTATTGTTATATGTATTTATGCATCAGTTTCAACACACTAATTTACAACACAATAATAGAAATTAAAGCATATAATCAGTTTAAGACAAACATAAGCATACATTGTATTGTCAAGCATTTCTTATTTCCTCATTGGTTAATCAAATATACTTGGGAAAATTCAATCTTTAGAAGTGGGATAGGTTCTTGTAAGCTAGAAAAGAAGCCTGAGAGCCCCATTTTTAGATCAGTGGAGGTGGTGAGGACAGATGAGGTATTCACGGAAACCCTTGCCTTATTAACTGGACAACGATCTTCGGTGAAGCCGGTGCTGCTCCTTCATCATCACTCACAGGAGGCTCAATTAGGAGGCTATATTTAGGGCTGGTTCTCCCTCTATCCCTGAAGAACTTTCCACTTCACGTAGCTCCAAACATCAAGGTAATAGCATAGCCCACTTTTCACACAAGAGCATCTTAATCCAAGTATTCAAAGGTCTCAAATACTTACCTCATGGTCTTTTGAAAAAGAATCACTCTGCTTCGCTATAGCTAACTAAGGTATCAACCACAAATTCTGTCATGAATCCCCCTATGACTCGATCAAGCTAGTGATCGACAACACACACGAGCTTATCTTGAGAAGCTTCTAATCTCTGTACTAGCTCCGGGGTCCACACTATTGGACTGTCAAGCCTCCACCTTCCTTAGTCGTCTAGTAATTTAGCGATCCACTCGTATAAATCGATCAAGAAGGTGTTGAAGAATATATCATGTATTTCCATGTACATATATATGTCCAAGCATTGTTCATTCGTCAGGTGTAGGTTTCTATTTTCTTACACCACGAATCCAAGGATCTTTCTCTCTAACCACTCCTCAATTTATTTCTTTGTTGGATTCTAGTTATGCAACATCACACATCTCTTTATGCATATCCCAGTCCCAGCAACGGAACCATATGTTGGCTTAGTGGGTCCTGACCCAGATTCAGAGTTATATTCTCCAAAGAAATCCCTACACTACTGGCCCTTTCAGCATCAACCTGCAAAGCGTGGACTAAAGTCTCACTTGAAGCAACATGGGGGGATGCTGGAAGCAACTTTCCACACCCAGAATTGAGTGTGATGTTGTTTTATTCCCTAAATCTGCCTTTGCGTAGATCAATATGCCTTTAGGGCTTATCGATATAACTCCCCTAAATCAGCTTATATACCTCCATGACCGCTTACAACTATACTTTATAGGACCTAAATAGGTGAATCCACTACTTATGCACATCAAAGATTATGTATAACCCAATAACTATTCAAATTAGCTTAAGTGCTTGATAACTTCAACATACAACAAGATTATCTCTGTGTAAACATTTAACAATAATTGCATTCATGTAACAATATCGGTCGTATAAAGTTGTGCATCGATACATCATTATTTCAGAAACCCATTATAACATAAGGCACATTCATATAAACATAAGTAAAGAGATAACACATGTATTTATGTACAATCTTCTTTATTCATAACCATTTCAATATTATAGACTCAAAACTTCCATGCACACTTAACTGCAGGGGTCTGCGCACTCAACTACGGACTCTCCTCTAGGCCTCTGCGCACATAGTTGCAAAGCCTTCCTTTTACTCTAAGACTTCTTTACTTTTACTCTTACTAACCCATTACATTCATCTTCATCATTAGTACTATGCCTTAGACCCTCTAAGGCACACCTATTTATACAATCCCATGGTCCGCAGACCATGGGTAGATCTTCAAAAGTTGACTCAAATTACATAAAAGAAGGGTAAAACCCTTTATGACACTATAACTATTTACGTGCTCTGTGACCACAACTTGCAAAGAATTTACATTTTGTACAACAAAAGTTGGGATTTTGCCCTAAAATTGACCCTAGGGGACCCCATCCCAACACAGGCTGAGGAGTAGGAAGGTGAAGATTCTTTCAATATTTCTTATCTTTTTCAAACTTGTCCATGTGAATATGGTGTGTCTCCATTCTTGGCTTATTTTGAATCTAATATTGTCAGTAGTCAATCAAATGTAATCAATTTTGTTAGTCAATTTGAAGTCTTGGGAAACCATCCTTCTGACATGGTTGACTCAATTGATATATATGAGGATGGAAGCCCAAGTGAACTAACTAATCTTTAGGTTTATCAAGAATATTTTGTTTTGAAAGATTTAGATCTTAAATATGATTCAGTCAAAGAATATTCTCTTATGAACACTTCTTCCTCTTTAGCTCATTATTCCTTATATCTTATTACTTGTAATGAAAATATGGCATGCTCTTTAGATTTAAAGTTTAATGACTTGAATCTTGAAATGACATAGGATACCTCGATTATCCATGAAGAAGAAGGAATTAATCAAACTAGAAAGCATACATTCCATCCGTTATCATCTCCTATTTTGCATGAGGAAAACTCTTCAAATCAATTTTCTCATGAGATTTGTCCAATTCATACATCTCTAGATTAGTGATTAGAATAATATTATGACTTGAGTAATCTATTTGTTGAAGTCATAAAATTTGATCAAACTACTGATATAGATGGCTACCATCTAGATAATGTTGATGTTGTTAATTTAACTATTAGTAGCTATCCATATGCAATTTTATGATCTAACTCAGTTCGCAAAATGCTGTTATGTATCTTTTCAAAGTTTCACATCTTGTCGAGAAGTTGAGCCAATTCAACTTTTGTTGATGGTTATGTTAGGTTCTCGCAATCCTTGTAAGATCCTTGAACCATTTCATATCTGGATTTTGTCGCAAAACTATTTGCTTCATATTGTTTCAGTGGATGCAAACTCACCTTTGATGGATTTTAGGATTTCTTGTCATAATTTGTATATCTCTTGAGAGTGGTTTTCTAATCAGATCGAGGATACCACTACAATGAAATCATCTTCATCTACACCTCTTGTATCTAACTTGGGATTGGAATGTTTGCCTTTAATGAATGCAAAAAATTGTGAAGATGTGTTATCACCTAAATAATTATCACCTTGTCATTTTTAACTAGGTCGATCGAAATACATCGTGTAGGATTAATTTTACCATAGTAAAATCACTTTCACGATAGTAAATAATTTAGTAAACCAATTTTATTAAATTATTTATGTTTCAAACCAAAAAAACCCATGAGAATAATTTAATAAATCATTATTTATGTAATTTTCTCTAGAAATAATTATTTAATAATTGTTTCTTAACAAATTTGACTAAATCACCTAGGAATAATTAAATAAATCATTATTTATTTGTTATTCCTTAATTTTATTTTTGGAATAATTATTAAATCGCTATTTAATAATTATTTTGAATTCACACTTTTCTTAATTCTTGAAAAGTGTTTAATAAATCATTTTATTTGTTAATTACTTCAATCATTTTCTCAATAAAGATATTTGACCATTTTAAATATCTTTTCCCTCTCCAAAAAAATAATAAAGTATTCCTAATGGTTAGATATTGATTTGGTCAATAATATTTTATTATTTTCTAATTTCTAATTTATCCCAATTCTTTGCTGGAAATAAGAGGGTTTTGCATTCATTCTTCACCATGATCACTATCATCGTCACCATTATCATCTCATGTCATTTGATCTCCCACTTGTGTTCCATTTTTCTTTGGGTTTTTTCTGCATATTGAGAGAGAGAGAAACAAGTCATTGAAGCACAACTACATCAAAGGACTCATCTCATGGAGGGGTATTCGTAGACCCTTATTGTAAATCTCCTTCACTGTGTGTTTTCTAATAAAATATTATTCATTTAAAGTCTTCTCCTGATGCATTATTTCATAGTTATTTCTTGTTGTTATATGTTTAGATTATATATGATCTTTTTGTCACGGAGTTTTCTTCTTTTGTCATTGCATATCTGATGCTTAAACAACCATATTTTGTTGTTAGGGTCAATTGTGACCAGTGACTTAAGTGAAGCATTTTTGGTACACCTTTCTGAAATCTTTACACTGAAAAATGGTGACTCCACTAGGTCTTTAGCTACATGGTTGTCAATAAATGGTGAATCTACTGGTGTAGTACTTCAAATCCTTAGTGACTATCATTTCAATAGTTTTCAATATTTTATGCAACTATTTTTACCCTCCCAATTTCTATTTTTAGATCTCCTTTAATTTTCTAGGAATATTTTTGGATTCCATCAGTTTTCTGCATCTTTCTTCAAGTCGTAGGTACCAACCGAGCAGGAGACAACACAATATGGGTAAGATTTTCTGACTGTAGTTCTAAGAGAAAAATGAACTTTTTGACCCCTTTTTTTGTGTTTTGTAACACACATTTTGGCCCCTTTTTTGCGTCCTCTAACACACATTTTGGCCCATTTTCTGCATTCGAACACCCTTTTCAAGTCGGAATCTGCATTCTGTCAATTTTCAGAAAAATTCTCAGAATTTTTCAGATTTGTCAACTGTGTTGCAAGTGTACTGGGAAGGGTTTCTATTATTTCCTAAGCCACACTTAGGCCTATATTCTCTTATTAATTTCTCATTGAGGAAGAAAAAAAAACCCTAGGGTTTAGATTACACCTCCATCATTTAAAAAGGGATCTGTAAAGTTGAGGAGTTTAGGGTACAACGCTTTCACCCAATAATTTCTTGCCTATCCTTTTTCATCATTTTCACCTCTGACTTTTGTTGATTGTCTGCACCGTTTTCAATACCCCTGTGCCTTTAGATCTCAATCCCTTAGATATTATATCTTTTGGCCATAAGTATGTCTTTGAGTATCTTATGTGCCTACTCTTTTTTATTTTCTTGATAGCCTTCTCGTGTGGGGGTTTGTGTGCTTGGATTTTTTTATTTTTTATTTTTAACTTCCATTCAACATTATTTATAGTTTTTGAATGCTTTCTTTTCAGTAGCACATGGCATCATAAAACATGCTCAATTAACTCATCCACTTGACACATCATTTTCACACACACACACTCTAAGCGAATGTCACCTTGGTTAACACCGCCAAGCCAATACTTGAAACACTACACCTTAATAATTCAACAAACATATATTAATCCAACTTGGGCACATGTGCCAAACTAATTATGTAGTTAGGTTTAGGATCGACGGGATAGGCTTCCGATAACACCCATCAATCATTTATAATGAGACATAGAATTTGACATATTAGGGAGATTAAAATCCTCCACCATCCCATGGTCCAAAGTTGGAGTGCGTCAAAAACCTAATTCAAATGAGGTTAGGCTAGGTCATTGTGTGAGTAGTTCTCCTCAGGGCTACCCAACCCATGGCAGGGAATCCCATGTAGTGGATGATCACTAATAAGCTCAAGACTCGACCATCCCCATGGAATGAATGTAACTATAGAGACAAATCATAGAAAAACACCCTATAGGACTAGTTGTGGAAAATATTTAGTTCTCTACCTTACCTTTCTTTGGACAACTCTACTTACACGGATTGAATTTCATCAAGTAAGAGGTCTTTTGGAAGGCCATGTGAAACAATAGATTTAGGAATTTTTTGAGGATTTAGATCACCTATAGGATAGAGGTTATTTTTCTTTGATCAGGCGCATCTACTTGAATTAGAGTAGCATATTAATATAGTTAGGTTACTTGGCACCATTGCACTAGGTGTTTTCTTGTTGTTTGTTTCTCTTTTTCTCCTATAATCCCCTTTTAGTTTATTAAGTGATATTTGTCTTAGAATCATTGTTCCCCCTAAGAATTTGTCATGAAGACTTAATGGCCTTCTCCCCAAGTTTCCTTTAGGACATCTTACTCCTGCCATCGAGTTAGAGTTCATCCTCCTTGTCCTCCATTGAGTCCTAATTCTTACTCTAGTTTTGTTGATTCCTCTAGTTCTTCCTCTGATTCTGCATCTTCCCAACCATGTACTACTACCATCTCAGGCACCAATGTGGCTACAGGAAACAAAGGTGGTAACCAAGGTAACCCCATAAGCAGAACCTCTACTGGTATGGTTGGGCCTCCTCCATTGCTTCCCTTTATGGTTGGCTTGAGTCTCCCTGATTTCAACCAACTCATCAATGATCCTCTTCTACATGACCCCAGTTCACCTAATATGCCTACCAAGTTCCCTCCCAACATCCCCAAGTTCAAAGGTAATCATGGAAAAGATCCCACAAATCATGCTCACTCTTTTCATGTGTGGTATTGATCCAATTCCATCACTCAAGACTCCATTCATCTTTGTATGTTCCAATACACCCTTATTAGAGCTGCTGCCAAGTGGTATGTGGACCAAATTCATCCATCCCATTCCACCTTTATGACTCTAGCCAAATATTTTTTGTCATATTTCTAGTTACCTCTCTGGTATGGCATTGGTACCAAACTCTTGACCTATTTATGTCAAACTTCTGGCACCCACCTATTTAACCATGTTCAAGAATGGCATAGAAGGAGGAGCATATGAAAAGCTCCTGAATTTGAATACCATGTTTATATGGATTGGTTCCTTAGATTTATTTTTGCCCCCAATGGTAAAGATGTTTCCTCCCACTTCCCCAATCTAAGGAAGAAGTGCTCCAAGTACTTTCATTCCGAGTCTACTTCGGCCTAGTGTTATAAATGCAACGAGGGAATATCAAGTCATTGATGGTATATTTGGACCTATCTCACACCCTCAACCTTAACCATATTCTCAACCTCACATGAGTTATGGTCAACCCCAGGGGGGGACTAGTTCCACTTACATCTATCCCCCTCCTACTCCTTCTCATGCTAACCCTTACTAAGGTTCAAGCATGTCATATGCATATCCCCATTTGCATCAATCAATTCCAACACCAGTTTTCACTTCACCTAGTTAACACAATTTTACCGCCAATTCTTCTATCATCATGCACTGCCTAATGCTCCAATCCCTCTAGCATAAGTTCCGCAACCACCCATGACTCCTCCACCTCTATCACAATAGAAACAACGCCCTTAAGGTCAAGTGTATTATCAGTAGAGTGAAACCAATTCTTGGAAATCCAATTGAAAGAGTAAGGGGACGAATAAATGGAACTAACCATCTCAAGGTAACTAAGGCAATCAGGGTTCACCACCTAATACCCCTCAGGGTGACTAGCCTAAACTCGTGACCCACCAACAGGGAAGACAACCCAAGAAAGAAAAGAATTTTCGTATGAATAAATTTTGTGCCTTGGTGGGCTCTAGTATTGCAGCAATAATGCTGCAACTCCTTGGACTCCCTTCTTTACTTTTATCAACCCAGTAGTTCGTAACAAACTTGGAAGCGACGGTGCTGTATGCACAAGTACTAGCTCTTGCCGCAGCTGTCACTTGGTCAACTGGCACAAGTTCGCTAGGGGCTTAAGCCAACTTCTATGAGCTCTGAGAATAATCTTTTTAACTCATGGATGGAAGCTAACTTGAAGGAAGCTAATCTACTTGCGGAAATAAACTGAAAAGCTAAAAGAAAACGTAAACCCTAGCAAACCCTAATTTTACCAGCTAGCCCTAATGATGCAAGAAAGAGGATGCAAGCTACTAGGAGAGATGCCATTGACTTCTAAGAAGGTAAAATGCATGTTTCTAAGCTACTTCTATAGTAAAATCTAAATAAAACATCTTTTCGTATTTTTGAATAAGTTGTCAGAATTATCATGCATGTGATTTAACTATTTTTTATTGTGCAAAGGTGGATTGGCGAGAGGAAATGCTTACATGAGGTTGGGAAGGTTCAGAGAGGGACTAAGGGATCCCTAGCACCCTTCCAAAGAGTTTCATAAAGTTTGGCTATCAAGAAACTGCTTTCGTGAGCTTCTACAGGAAGTCTGCAGGGGTTCTACAAGATGTTCAGGAATTTCTACAGGATGTTCTATAATTTTCTACAAGATGTTCAGAAAGGGGATTTTGGAGGATGGATGGAGGAAGAAAGGTGAAGGAGTGGGTATGGAGGTGAGATAAGGGTGTGTGGAGGTCTAGGACTTGGTGAATGGAGCTGAGGAGCGGCGAGGATGGTTGGATTCGTTCAAGGAGGAGTGGAGCAGTGTTGCACAAAAATATGGGAATTAGGGCAAAGTGAGAAAATGTGGTAAACGTGAGGCAAGAATCTGGGTTGGAGGATGGATTAGGCGATATTGATGGAGTACGGATAGATAAAGAAGTACTACAGGTGCTCTGCAAGTTATTTTTCAAACTAAACAAACCAAGACTTGGAAAATCAAGGACCTAATTACTTTGACCTAATCTGACCTAGATAATAGCAACGAAAATGAACAAAAGTCTATTTGCAACAAAATCATGTGAAGTAACTATGCAACTAAGCAATCATGAACCTAAGCATACAACCACAACTGATACCAACTTTGGCAAATGAAAATCTAACACTAATAATTGCATGGTGAAGCAAAGATAGTGTTTTTGGTGGCAGCAAGGACACCTTGGTCCCAACTCATGGTCCCATTGAGGGAGAGGTGAGATCCGAGGTGCTTGATAGCCTTTTTCTAAAGATCTTCCCTGTTATTAACCTATCAAACCAATTTGAACATGAAAAGCCTTCTTAATCATCAACTATGATCTAGATAACCAAGCAAGAGTCTAATCTACTCAATAGAAATTATTTTGCAAAGACATAAAAAGCAAATAACAATACACAAAGGGAGCCTTGGCACTTGGGTTGGGCCCAACCCCAAGAGCTGCGGGCTCCTAATAAAACTCAGAACTGATGCCAAATGAAGCTACTTACCATTACTCAAAAATAACCATGTCACAAGAAAGTTATACAACAGCAACTACCAAATGAGCTAAGAAAATAACAGCACTCTAGTGCAAATAAAAATAGTCCAAAAAGTAAAATACGAAGGCTAGAAGCCTTCCTATTTATGCAATATGAGGGTTTCCAACAACCCTCCTTAATTCAAGGGGCTCGGCTGCTCCAACTGGTAGTGATCAACCTCTTTACTCAAGATTGCTCGGCTGCCCTTGGGAATCCTTTTCGATGGCCTACTAAACTTCAAGCTGAGGGTGGAGATTTCAAGGAAGGGGCCATTTAATGCAAGGGACACCCTTCCTACAAATCCTCACCCTTGTTCCTTCATGCTTGGCTGTCATCTGGCTCTTAATTGCTTGGCCTTGGTGCCAAAATTTGTCCAAAAATATGAATTAACAATGTGTTAGCCTCCTTGGTCAAGTGACTATCCTTATTCGTTCAACTAACATAAACATACGTAGAAAACATGCATAAAGTATGAAAAATGGTGGATTGACGAAGAACAATTAGGCAAAGTGAGCCCAATAAGTTACCCAATTCCGGGGCTCATCATCACCCCCTGATGAATGGGTTGATCATCCTCTGAGTAACTAATCCAGCTCATCATCCTTGATTGCCTTGACCGCCTCCCTCACATCTTAGGCCTCCAAGGTGACATATTCTTCATGGTCATGAAATCCTGCTTTTCTTTCCACTTCTTCCCACTGCCTATGTTCCTCCTCTTCTTTGACTCCCTCCAGCAGCCCCAAAAGCAAGGGAAGACTGAACTTGAGGTCGATCCAGTTGACCTGAAGGTTCTGCATGGACTGTTTGTAGAGGGGTACTCTCGCCAAGGCCTCCCTCATCCTTTTTGGGGAGTGGTATTCTCTTATTTTTAGGTTGCGAGACAGTGAATTCCACCTCTGGGAGTAAGCATGAACACAATTATCCCCCAACCGTCTCTCCATGTCCTCAAAATGCGTTGTAGCTTGAGCTTTTCATTCAATGTAATCTGGTAGGGCCTGAGCATCATTGGCCAAGTGCTAGTGGGCATATATTAGTGCTGAGGGATCCTCTGGCTCTGCTCTGGTCATTAGTGGCTCCTTTAATTCCCTGTCCATAATGTTTTGGACCTCTGCTGCTCTCTTTTCTTCATGATTTAGCCAAGAGGCCATGGCCATAAGTTGTACATCTCCTACCACAGCATTAGGGTCCCACAAATTCATGTTGGGAAGGGCCAAGTTATGCAAGTAGAACTCTAATAATTTGGCCTTGTCCTCTGATGAGCTCCTGTCACATAAAACCATGAACTGATGATAGTTTTGAAATGGAGTGGTGCCCCTTTGGGCTAAGGTATTAATCTGGAACTGTAACCACTAATCCTTAAGGTATAAGCCATAAGATTTGGCAGGTTGCCTACATTGCATTGCCTCCACTGCCCAGCTGGCCATGCAGGCCAGTTGGGCCTCCTTTTCTTATACTTGTTGCCTTAGAGACAGTATCTCATGTGCTGCTTGCAATTCTTTCTCTTGTAGTTGTCTAGTCAGTGCCTCTATTTCAACCTGCAACCCATCTCTCTTCTTTTGTTCATCAGGGGTTTCTTTTTCTGTTGTGGGCTCCTCCTGTTGCTATTGTTCTCCCAAGGTGTGGGGCTTGTCTTCCTTATAGTGTCCCTATAATTGTAGCTACTTCTTAAGCAGCTCATTTTCTTCCTGTAGCTTGACCCGTTGGCTGCTTTCTACATGTCGTACCATATCCAATTCCTTTCTTTCCTCTTTGAGTTGTTCTTCCAAGGGACCTATATCTACCACACCCTTGGACTTAGCGATCTTCATCCAAGTGTGGGCCCTCACTCTCTCTTCTTCTAGTGCAAAGAATAGTGGCACTACGAACTTTTGGGGAATTATCTTCCCGGCCTCTAACAGGTTATAGTAGGAGCCCAAGCTGGGCTAGGGGCTAGGTTCCACAATGTTTTCAGTCTTCTCTTCCTCCTGGGATGATTTAGCTGCCTTTTCCTCCAATTCCTTGGTCTCCTTTAGTCTAGCCAGCTTTTCCTATAGAATTGTCTCAGCGTCTTATAGAGAGGTCTTGGTTTCCATCATTTTAATCCTTTCTCTCCAGGTGGACGTTTTCAGGCTCCCCCATTCATAGGTGATGGATGCCTTTGGAGGAGACCTTTCCTTTTGTTTAGTTGTGCTGTCCTCAATTGTAATTGGCTCTTTTGACTATGGCTAGGGTCTACCAGCTTTTATCCTCGTGCTCTTTCTTGCCTTAAAATACATGGAAGGCTCCCTTTTTTGCTTCCCCTTCTGTTTTGGAGATGTGCTTAAGGCAGCCAACACAGCTGCTGCTTCCCTGGCCAAAATCTCAGGCGATTTCTCCTTTTGTTGCTCTGTTTCCATAATTCTTGTAGAAACTCTTTCAACTGGTTTCAGGCTTCCTCTAGAAATTGTTTTCATGCTTCCTATAGAAGCTGTTTCAATCTATTTGGCTGGATGTGTCTTTCCTTTTAATTCCTATTTGGTTTCCTTGGTTGTGCCCTCCTTTGTTTGGACTTTTTAGTCCTCTCTGCTCTACTCTACAATCATTTTTCCCTGGGCATTTGTGCCATTGATCCTCCCACAGCTTTAGGCTCAACAACTTGGCCTTTTCCTCATTTCTCTTTTTGTTCTTTCTATGGTGGTCTATCCTGTGTTTCTTTGCCACTGACTTTCTCTCCTACCTTAGTGTTTTCCTTTTCTTCACTGCTGGATGAGGTGAATTCCTCGGCCAGAATTTGAATATCATCATCTCTGGACATGTTGCAGAAAATCTCCCAGGAGAGGGGGATAGTGTAGGTGTGGAGGGCATCTTCTACTAAAAGCTCGATGAGCCCATGATGGGCTAACTGATCCGGTGTCCCTTCCTTCAATTTCGTGCCACATTCAATTAAGGATTGCAGAAGAAAATAAGGGATGCTCAACTTCTGTTTTGGAGGTAGATCCAACCCATGTCTTAGTTCTCTTAGCAACTGGAAATGATAGCCGTACACAATACTGAACCGCCCCTTACAGGTAATGTATTTCATGACTTGGAGACTAGCTTCACTCCAAAGAGGATGTAGGCTAGCTCTCCGGACCCCGTTCTTGTCTTCTGCAAACTATTCCTCAGGTGGGAAGAATTCCTTCTTGGATTTTTGGCCCAATGCCCTCTCCTCTTTTCTCCAGGGTATCCCTAATGGCAGACCAGTAACTCGACTAATGAGTTCACGGGTAAGCTTTAGGGTCAACCCTCTGAAGTTCACTGTGGCCTGTGTCGTTTATTTAGGTTGTAGAGACATTAAGAATTCCTCCATTATCTCATCATCATGTCCTTGAATTTTGTCACAAAAAGTCATCCAGTTGGCACGGGTGAAGAGTTTCACCACATAAGGATTTTCAGACAGTTTACTAGAATCCGAGGGTTCCTTCCTAATAAACCCCCCTGGCATGGTGAGAGTGCTCTGTTTTAATGCTCTGAACAAAAAGGGAATGTTGTTTTATGGTTTCCTCCTTCGAACTCCAAGAAAGGATCTCTCGGGTGTTTAGATTTTAATCTGCACCAATTCCCTGGTTCTAATGCTTTTGTTGCCCAATAACTCAGTTGTCCATGTATAGAATGAGGAATTAGGTTTCCACAGACAGGACACAGAGCTCAATTTTCATTGCCAGCATACATACAACCGTGTAAGTTCAAATTCTACATACACAGGTTATCCCTCACAGTGCTTCATATTTTCTATAGGAAAAATTTTAATAGGAACCGTGGAGGAGAATGTTGACGCAGAACCGACTGAGGAATTCCATGCAACACATAGGCAAACTATTGTTTTTGACTCACAGGCATACTTACCTCTAATTCTCCTACTCCAGATAGTTCAATTCAACACCTTTTGAAATATACCATGCATGAAAGAGTGTTTTTGAGCCTACCTCTCTCAGAACTCCAAATTCGATGCAGAAAAGTCTAGGTTTCTCTGCTCCGGAAGGATATGTCGTACTTCCTGTAGAACTTCTTCCTGTAGAATGCTCGGCTGGCTTTTGTAGGATGTCATTGCGCCTCTAAACGAGCTCAGTACCCGGGAGAATTTTGAAACAGGCCGAAAATCTCCGTGGAGGACGACGGGTTAACAGATTGCGGAAGCGGAGCACGATTACTTTGGCCAGGGACGTTGCAAGTGCACATGAACAGCGAGTGTGCAAGTCTTCAGCCAAACATTTTTGAACTGCGGCGTAATTCGTGGCGAGGGGGTGAGGTGGCTGGGCCAAACCATTATCCAACGTCATGGCCATCATTTCCCTGCGTGTCCCTAGCTTCCATTACCTCCCCTCTACCATTAACTGCCGCCACCACTACTAGTCCACCAATTTTCCCGACTAGACACTCAACACGTGTCAGCTACACGACTCTTTGGCGATTTTGAATGTAATTGAGCTTGTTCGGATCCCACGAAGCCATGTAACTGGCTGAGGGTGTCCAATTTGACTGGCCCCCGATCCTCGTTCAATCCAAACCATTTTCATAGACATGCAGTTTCTGAAATATAGTTTATGTAATTAATGAATAAGGTTAGACACTTACCTGCATGGTCGTGGACGCACTATGCAGACTTTGGGCCTCAGAATCATTGCCTCACTTGTTGCTGCCTCGTGCACAGGTGTTAGAGCCCATTCTTTCATTTGTTGAAGCTGTATGCATGGCTTTGAAATTCGATCCTTCAGTTGTAAATGCTGCATGCACAGGTTCTGGTTGATTTTAGCTACCGAGGATGTTCTCACGTCTGAGAGGAGCCTTTTGCATGTTTCTTGTGTTGATTTCAATTGTCCCTACCTCCAGAGTATGTGTTCTAGAGGGATCAACTACTACAGGATTCCTGTGGGATATCCTGTAGCTGCTTCTCCTCCTGGGATGTAGGCTAAACGAGCAGGCCATATTGCGGCCAAGGACCAGATCCATTGATGAAGAGTCTAGATGGAGCTTGGATAGGTAGAGTGTGAAACTTTGTTGCTAGATTTGTCACGTAAAAATTTTTTGCTGTCATTCTGAGGAAAACAGGGTTTCTTGTATGACTGTGCAGGAACACATAACCAAGTGGGTGACAGAGGTGTCAAGAGGTGGAACAGGGTGCCATATGGTGATGGGTTGAATAGAGGGGTGGTTGCAGGCCTAACAAACCGATCCCAACCATCAAATTCCCTTTCAAAATTGAATTTGGCTCACCCAAAGGTTCTACAAGATGTTTCCTGTAGAAATACAGAACTTCCTGTAGAAAGCCCAAAACTTCCTGTAGAAGGGGGAATCTCAACCCAAAATGTGATCAAATTCTAGGAAAGGCAAGTGGCCATGGAGGGAGTGTCTGTATGGATGTCTTGGAGCCTAGTACGGACCCCTATCCTATTTTTTCGCGACCCTCCCTTCCTGCAATGTATTCCCTGCAACCTGCAATTATTTCACAGAGATTAGGCCTAATTTTTTTTTGAGAGATAGCTAGGGCGCCTCCATGAGGTTTTCACCCTTGCTATCTGCCCTGGGCACCTCGAAGAGGTTTTCACCCAAGGATCTTTTTATTCCACTTTTTTTTTTTTTTTTTTTTCCTAGAGATAGCTGGGGCACCTCCATGAGGTTTTCACCCTCACTGTCTGCCCTGGGCACCTCAGAGAGGTTTTCACCCCAAGATCTTTTTATTTCCCATTTTTATTTTTATTTTTTTTATTTTATGATGATCAAGGTGTGGGTGAAATAGAGGTAGGGCCCTACTCCACTACTAGCACTGGTTTTTCCAAAGTTTCAATGAACTCCTACCTCAAAAGAGGTTTCCTGTAGATTTTCAATCGATGCCCGTTGATGAGCATGGGTATGGCTTCCTCATCAATGGTCCTAATAAGGACAGAACCATTGTCATTTCATTTCTCCACTGTATATGGTCCTAACCATCTTGTCCTCAGCTTCCTTTTGAAATCCTTGTATCTTGAGTCATATAGCAGCACCCAATCTCCTGGCTGGAATTGCTTTTCATTAAGGTGTCGGTCATGCCATATCTTCCTCTGAAGTTGGACTACTTCTGTGTGGAGGAGGGCCTGCATTCTATGTTCATCTAATCCATTATGCTGCAATAATCTTTCATGTTGAGCATGGCTGAGATCTAGGTCCAGCTGAGCTTCCACCCTCAATGTGTTGTACTCGAACTCTATGGATAGCAAAGCTTTCTTCCCGTAGACCAGCTCATAAGGTGTGAAGCCTGTTGTAGTTTTCCAAGTGGTGTTGTAGGCCCAGGTGGCCTCAACTAGGCGATCTACCCAATCCTTTCTGCTGCTGCTCACCACCTTAGTCAAAATCTCTTCCAATGCTCTATTAGTGACTTCCACCTGCCCATTTTCTTGTGGATGATACGGGGTGGAAGTTCTGTGCTTGAACTTGTGATGAGCGAGCAGGTATTCAATCAAGTTAGAGGTGAATTGGCTTCCTTGATCGATGACTAACTCTATTGGGTAGCCAAACTTGTAGAAAATATTTTCCCTTAAGAACTCAACCACATTCTGTTCTATCGCTGCCTTGATTGCCTTTATTTCTACCCACTTTGTCAGGTAGTCAGTGCACACAATGATGTAAGACCTTTGCTTTGAAGGAGGGTTGATAGGACCCACAAAATCCATACCCCACTTCTCAAATGGCTCGAAGGTCACTTGAGGTTGGAGGGGCATTTCATCCCTTGGAGTCAATTTCCCCACCCTCTGACATCGATCACACTGGCTGATGTATCTTTTGACATCTTGATGAAGAGTAGGCCAATAGTAGCCTGCCTGTAGAATTTTGAAGGTAGTCCTTTTTGTTGCAAAGTGGCCTCCACAGGACCCATCATGACAGGTTAGGAGGATGTCAAATACTTCCTCCTCCCTAACACAATGCCTCAAGATCTGATCTAGGCCAAGTTTAAATAGGTTTCCCCCGATCCAAGTGAATGGGGCACTCTTCCTCACAATTCTGCTCTTCTCCTTTGAGGATAGATGCAGAGGGAACTGCACTGAGACCAAGTAGTTTTCTATATCAGAAAACCATGGAGAGAGTACTGAGATAGCAAACAGGTGTTCATCTGGCATCTAGTCATCCACTGTCCCTTCTTCACCTGCAAGCAAATCCAATCTAGACAGGAAGTCAGCAACAACATGTTCCTTACTTGGTTTGTCGACAATAGTCAAATAAAATTGTTGCAACAAAAGTAACCATCTAGTGATACGAGCATTTACATCAGGCTTATTCATCAAATATCTAATCACAGCATGATCGGTGTGTACGAATGTTTGATACCTAGTGATGTAGTGTCTAAACGTGTTCAGGGAATGGACTACAACCAGGAACTCTTTCTCAGTTACAGTATAGTTCATCTCTGCCTTGGACAGGTTTTTGCTGACAAAGTATATGGCATATGGTATTTTCTCCTTAACTTGTCCTAAGGCTACCCCTATGGCTTTTTTCGAGGCATCAGTGTGGATGTGGAAAGGTAGGGCCCAGTTTGGACCTCTCAAGATCGGGGTGGATACTAGCTTATATTTCAACTCATCCAGAGCCCCTTGGCAGTTATCAGTCCATTTAAACTCAACATCTTTCCCTAAGAGGCTAAACAATGGCGAGGCTAGCTTACTAAAATCTTTGATGAATCTTCTATGATATCCTGCCAAGCCTAGAAAACTCTAAACATCTCTAACCTTTTGAGAAGGTGGAACCTTTTGGATGATAGCGATCTTGTTAGGATCCACCTGTAATCCTTGCTAAGAAATTGTATGACCTAGCATAGTCCCTTTAGTCATCAAGAATTCACATTTTTCGAGACTGAGGGACAGGTTCATCTCAATACACTTGGTTAAAACTTTTCCCAGGTTAGTCAATGCTTCTTGGAAGTTGGACCCATAAGGAGTAAAGTCATCCATATAGATCTCCACCAAATCGTGAACCAGTTCAGCAAATATGCTCAATACTACCCTCTGGAAAGTGTTAAGATCATTGCATAACCCAAAGGGAAGGACTTGGTAGGCAAAGGTACCCCATGGACAAGTGAAGGTGGTCTTATCTTGGTCTTCTAGGTTGATTTGGATCTGATTATACCGTTGAACCCATCTAGGAAAGAGAAGAACTTACTTCCTACCAGTCCATCCAACACTTGATCTATGAAAGGCAAAGGGAAATGGTCCTTCTTGGTGGCTTTGTTAATATCTCGGTAATCTACAAATATTCTCCGCTTCCCATTTTTCTTGGGCACAAGCACTAGAGGTGAGACCCACTCACTATCAGAGATGGGGTAGATGAATCTTACATCGAACAATTGTTGCAATTCTTCTCTGACAATGTCTTTAAGGGATGGATTCATTCTCCTCTGAGGCTGCTTGATCGGTTTACAATCTTCTTTAATGTAAATGTGATGAGTACAGACCGAAGGGCGGACTCCTTTCATCTCCTTATAGCTCCAAGTGAAAGCATCCAAATGATTGTTCAATAAGCTACACAACTCCTTCTCCTGGGAGGGAGATAGGGAGGAGCTAATCTTTAAGGTTCTTTCGGGGCCAAATTCCACACTCTTAACTCTGGAAGAGGTTGGATCAGTCACACAGAGGTCCACTAAAGCACTGGCTTGGTTATCTTCCACCAACTCTGCTAAGGACAGTGCACCAAGGGGTGAGTTTTGAATCAAATTCTTAATCAAGTCATCCTCGGTTTGAGGGCCTCCCCTGGTAGCTTCTACTGTGCACAAAGGTGCAGAGTATACCTCGTCCTCATCTCCCTCTTCCAACCAGAGGGGTAAGTCATGTTCTAGCAGAGGTTGGGTAGGAGGATGGAGGACTAGTTGCTTGGACATACGCCCATTCTTGATGGTCATGCTTTCTACTCGACAACTGATGTAAGCATCCGCAGTAGCTAGTCAAGGCCTTCCCAAAATGAGGGGGTATCCAGTGACTTTTGCCTTTGGCTGAAGGACCAAGAAGTCCACAGGGTACTCCCAAGAGTCAACAGAGACTAGGACATCTTCCACAATCCCTTCAGGAGTCATGGTGGAGCAATCTGCTAACTGCAGTATTGTCAAGGTCTTCCTTAAGGAACTCTGAAGGTTGAGTTTAAACATAGTGTCCCTAGTCATCACATTAATGGCAGCCCCTATATCGATCAAGGTGTGGGGGATTATGGTGCCATTGATGTGGACATCAACTACACATTGATGTGGACATCAACTACAGGACTCCCAAGGTCCAAATATTTTGGACAGATTACTTGCCCTAACATTAGATCAGACAGTTGTCCTATGACATTGATAGTCTGGGTATCTCTCTTGCGCCTGCCTAGGTGCCTGAAACACTTCTCCTTGATCAATTTGTTGTATATTGGTACATCTTTTATGGCCTGGAGAAGTGGTATTTTCACACACAACTGTTTAAGTTCTCCTAGAAGTTCAGTCTCCTCTGGGTTTGGTTGCGTGGTTACTGTTAGTCGCTCAGGAAAGGGTGGAATGGCTTTGGGTTCACTTTCCTATTTTTCTTCCTCGTCCTCTGGGGGAGGAAGATGGCGGTTTGGAAGGACCTTACCAGATCGCAGGTTGATCTCCTGGATCTCCATAGCATAGGTAGGGCATGTTGTCTCCCCAATGTATACCTGTTGGGTCTGTCTGTTGCTGGTGTTCAGGTTCGGTTGAGCAGGCATCTGGGGTTGTCTTGGAGGAGCAGGAGGTAATGGTTACGGTTGAGCAGGTGGTGGAGGCAGAATGGCGGGAAGAGAGTTGTATTGGAGCCTCCACCCTTGCTGAGGTACATTCCACTGAGGCTGTGGCTGGAAATGTGAGTGAAATAAATGAGCAGTAGGTTGAGTATGGTATTGAGATGGATAAGACCACGGAGGAGGTGCGGACCAGGAGGGATGAGCAAGGGGACCCCAAGAAGGTATTTGAGTGGATTGGTTGGGGCTATAATAAGTTTGGGATGTCCCTGGTATCCCTTGCTAGTAAGTTCTCGGCCCATGCGGCCTCCTTTGGTTGAGGAAGTAGAGAGGTTCAGTGGTTGCCTCATTCCCATGGTATAGCCTCATTCCCATGGTACATGGCTCTAAATCTGGGCAAGGTTGGGCATTGGTTTGTGGGGTGGTCTTCCGCACAAATGAAACATACCTCTACTGAGTGCAATGGACACTCGTTCTTAGGGTGCTTCCTCGTACATCTGGGACAGAAAATGGCCAAAGCCCTCTCAGGTTCCTCTTTCTTTTGTTGGATTCAGAAAGTATCAAGTTGCATGGCAATGTTCTGTCTCATCTCACTTTTAAGGTCTTCCATCTGATTAGAAAACTCATGCTTGGAGAAGGTGGTACTAGCTAAAAGTGGATTCCCCCTACCTCTTTTCCAGGCTGCCCTAGAATGGCTTCTAAACACAGTCTTTATGTCCTCATAAGGTAGTTGATAGATGTCTCCTCCTGCTAGCAAATGAAGGGTATCTAACAGGTCTTCAGGGACTCCTAGAGCAGAACCAGCTTCAGAGATTTAGGGTCAAGTGTGCACCTGGCCCATTTATAACTAAGTTGGAAGCTTTCCTCGTAGTCTTCTAAAGACTCATCATTTCCCATGGTCATCCGAAAGATCTCTCCCTTTGTTTCTTTTGACCTAAAGTAGTCCCGATATTTGTTGTTAAAGGCTTGCTGCATCTGAGCCCAAGTGGTGATACTATTTCCAAGTAACCCCATGAACCAATGTAGTGCTGCATCCTTGAGGGTAGAAGGAAAGAGCTTCAACTTTTGCTCGTCCTCGGCATAGTCATAAGTTCGACAAAGGACAACAAACTCAAACAGGAAGGTATCAGGGTCTTCAGTGGTCAACCCATGGAAGTGATGTAAGGCTGAGGGACTTATGTTCTTCATTTTCATGTCCCCATTGGTCTCTCGGATGGTAAAGGCACCTTCTATTCTCTCGTTATCTCCTATACCATTTTTGTCTTCAGCCATGGTCTCAAGAGGGATGTTCTCTTGCTCTTCTTCTACTATAGGATCTTTGTATATCTCTGGAGGTTCACCTATAGGTTCTTCTGGATCACGGCCACCAAAAAAGAGAGAAGGGTGACTCAGTGATGTGGTGGGGGTGTTGGGTAAGAATTTTCCAGTATTGTCTCTGTTCCTACTTGGCATGAAATGAAAGATTTTTGGTTGCTTTTTGATTCTTCTTTTTTCTGCTTGTTCCTGCAAAACTGAAAGAGATTGAATTGCAACTAACTAAAATCTATCTTTCTGAAATGAAAATGCAGAATTGAAATGAAAGCAGGAAAGGACTAATCTATTTTGCTGAAAGGAAATTGCAGGAATGAAATGCTAGGCTACGCTTGCAAAATTGAAATTGCGGAATTGAATTGCTAATCTACGCTTGCAGAATTGAAATGCTAGTCTATGCTTGCAGAATTGAAATGCTAGTCTACGCTTGCAGAATTGAAATTGCGGAATTGAAATTCTAATCTACACTTGCAGAATTGAAATTCTAGTCTACGCTTGCAGAATTGAAATGCTAGTCTAGGAAGGCAGGAAATGTCTAGTCTACTTTTGCAGAAATGAAATTGCGGAATGGAAATGAAATAAACTACTTGGCAGAAGGTTGTAGTAGAAAATAGAAGAAAAGAAGAAATCACAAATAATCTGATATTCCCCGACAACAGTGCCAAAAAGAATGGTGGGCTCCAGTATTGTAGCAATAATGCTGCAACTCCTGGGACTCCCTTCTTTACTTTTATCAACTCGGTAGTTCATAACAAACTTGGAAGCGACGGTGCTGTATGCACAATTACTAGCTCTTGGCGCAGTTGTCACTTGGTCTCCAATAGCCCTCCTTAATTCAAGGAGCTCGACTGCTCCAACTGGCAGTAATCAACCTTTTTACTCAAGACTGCTCGGCTGCCCTTGGGAATCCTCTTCGGTGGCCTGCTAAACTCTGAGCTGAGGGTAGATATTTCAAGGAAGGGGCCATTTAATGCAAGGGACACCCTTCCTACGAATCCTCACCCTTGTTCCTTCATGCTTGGCTATCATTTGGCTCTTAATTTCTTGGCCTTAGTCCCAAAATTTGTCCAAAAATCTACATTAACAACGTGTTAGCCTCCTTGGTCAAGTGACTATCCTTATTCATTCAACTAACATAAACATACTCAAAAAACATGCATAAAATATGAAAAATGGTGGATTGAAAAAGAACAATTAGGCAAAATGAGCCCAATAAGTTACCCAATTATGGGGCTCATCATGCTTGTTGTGGAGTATTTGGCCATTATACTCATGAGTGTCCCCTGTTACCTCAAATGCGTCAAGCATGGGAAGATCAAGAAGCTAATTCCAGAGGACCTCATCCCATATCTCCTCCTCCTCCCCCTCTGGCTTCATCACAGCAGATTGTACTTACCAATCCTTTTCCTCATTAGGGATATATAGTCTCCCAACCCACACAGGGTAATGCATCTCCTAAACCTTCACAACCTAGCTTGAACAATGACCAAATTTTCATGATGAATTTTGACAAAGTCAACACCCAACAAGACAACCTTCAAACTTGGTTGCAACAATATGAAAATTCCCCCGCCAAGTCCACGAATGGAACCTTACAAATCCCTCTACCTAAAATCAAGGTTCCCCCCAGATCCCCAAAGTTCCATTGCATTAAAATTCTTCTCCTTCCAAAGCGGACAATACCTATAGCATAGTAGATGACTTCATGTAGTTCCTTGATGCCATGTCAACACTAGAAGTCCTCTAGACGTGCCCATCCCAATGGAAAGATCTACTCTCTTCTTTAGGAATTATGGATCCTTTTGATGATCATATGATTTTCTTTAATGTTGAAAAAGTGGAACATCCCTGCCTTCCTTCATTAGTTTATTTTCAAACACTAGTCTCCATAAAGAATGCCACGGTCTAGCAGTGTGTCATAGATGAAGGTGCCTCCACCTATGTGATGGTCTTTACTTTTTGGAAGAAACTTGGTTCCCTTGACTTGTCCTCATCCACTATCAGTCTTTGTGCTCAGGACAATTTTCCCTCGCAACCCCTTTGTTTGTATCACAAATGTCTTATCACCTTTGCTGGCAATATTGTCTTAATTTATATCGAAATCATTGATGCCCCATTAAATTATAACATCCTGTCAGTTCCTAGTTACAACTATGCCATGTCTGTGATCGCATCCACTATCTTTCAAAATATTTTATTTCCCCACAATGGAGAGATCATCAATATTGATTAGCTGGCCTACCATAAAGTTCAGTCTTAGACATCTCCTCAAACCACTATCTTATTGATGACTGGAAATAAGACTATCCATTCATCTCCTAGAGTCTATAAATATTACACATTGCTTGGGGCTTATTATGGCCCACCGCCTATCCCCTCTAAGCCTAGCTCTTCCATTGGTTGAATGCTTCAGGCATCATGGACCGCCCATAAAAGGTATGGCATGCCTTCATAGAAGCTAACTCCTCCACAACCTCCTTCTACTAACTCAACCCATCCCTAAGGTACAATTACTCCAAGCCCATTTCCTTCTACTGGTATCTATCCAGGCCCTTTTTAGCCAAGAACCATTCCCCCATTGGCATTTTGACTAATGTGTTGTCCTTGATGGTAACCTACTTGATGAGTTGTCCTTTGATGGCAACGTACTTGATGAAAATATCAAAAGGATATGTCTACATGTGACAAAAGGATTATCATTTTAGATATAAAATAATGATAAAGATGAAGTTTGAAGAAGTATACGTAAGATTTATGAAGAAAATTCATGTACACACTCAAGTTTGGTGAAGCAAATAAGAGTATATGCGGGTTCTATAAAGAAAAGATGCGTAGACACGCAGGTATGAAGAAGAAAATGCATGTACGTATTTCGCACCATGGTATTCCAAATATCAAGGATCTTTACCATGGTATTGACCTATGGTATTGAGCCCAACAATGGATATTTGATCCCGTCCAAGAATACCATTGGCACTAGTATGGTTTTGAACTATGATATTGTGTAAGGGCTAATCTATATAAGGAGATGCAGATCAAAGTGATTTTGGTGTGTAAGTGATGAATATTTCATGAATAGTGAGATTTGAAGCAAGTGTGCATGTAAGGGGCTATTATTGATTTTTTCCAATCTAAAACTAAGTATGCACGCAAGAACTTGATGATGGATCAGATCCAATAGATTTGAGATGAAAATTTTGATTATGGGTTGATTTGATCAGTGATGATAGTGTCTTGACATATGAATTTTCTATATATGTCGAGATCTGAGTAGCTCTGAAGTTTTGTGATGCAATGAAGGTTTGTGCCAGTAATGATAGATTTGTATGCGGGTTTGATAACTTGAAAGGCGGATACAAAGTAGTAAGTCATATTATATTTTCAGATCTATATGCATATTTTTTCCCTAAAAAGCACACATATAAAATAGGATTTTTCTAAAAAATATGTTTGATCAGTTTAATCATTCTTTTTGTGTTTCCATTTTCTGCCAATGAAGCCTTACTTGATGATCTGGGGTTAATAGTGATGTTTTTATTGAGGATTGGTTTATTGAAGAATGATGAAGCTAATAGTTTTATTATTATTATTGAAGATAAGTGATGGTTTTGTGATTATTCCAAAAAGATTCAGTGGATATGTGTATGATTTAGTGTTTATTTCAGAATGATAGTGGTTTAGTTACACAGTTCAATGTTTTGAGATCTGTACGTGAGTATGCTTCAAGGAAGTCATGTATACACGCATGTTTGCTACAGTAAAGTAGCATATATATTCTAATAGTTTATTGATCTAGGCTTTTAGTTGATTCAATAAGTTAATGCATTGTTTGGGTTCAGTATTAGTATTCTGGTTATAGTGATCCAACTATTCTAGTTGTTTGAGAATAAGTTGATTGATTTAGGTTTCATTTGATTCTATGATTGGTTGATTTAGTTGGGTCAGAGATTGGTTATTTCAGTTGATGATTGAGTGATTTGTTGTAGCGATCAGTTTCAATTTTGATATTTGGTATTGGGCTTAAATGATGGTAGTGGGTCCAGTCTGAAAATTCAATGAAACGTGGCCTACAGTTGTGATGTTGTGTATCAAGTGGATCCAATATGAAAATTTATGAAACATGATTCACATAGGTGTTGAGGGTTGTGTTGAAAATAGCAACAAGAAACGATAAAAATAGAATTCATAAATTCCCGTTTAATTTGTCCTTGAATTTAACTAAGAATTAAAATTGAATTTTATTTTCATGGCAACTTGTAATAGTTAACAAGAGTGAGTTGAATTAGTTAACTTAGGAATTTCAAGTTGGAATTATTTTAGAGGTCATGTATATGTTCTCCCTATATTATAGGGGTCCAAGATGAGTTAAGTATGAGTTGTAATTAGTCAACTCAGTTTACTGAGTTAAGTCCAGTTAAATTAGTTGCAAACTATTTGAAGAACTAATGGAGAGTTAAGAGTCAGTTGGTGCACTAATTCATTAACTAGTGCTACTCCAGTTAACCGAAGATTCCCTCCTTAGAAACTCATGCATGTCAATTATGAGAAAGACCTAGTTGATACTAGAGTGTAGGGACATTGTACTATGTGTTTTATATTTTTCTTAGTTGTATAGATGGTGCATGCAATTAGGAACTAATCCTTGAAGGGATTGTATAGTTTTGAATGCACTGGGTTCCCTTTAATATGGGCTAATCAGCCATAGGAATTGCACAAGGAAATAGGGAATTGGAGAGCTGGAGAATTGGCTAAGTGTTCGCCAAGAGTTTTCTTGTGAGTTGGAGATTGAATTTACTGATTGTTGGGATTGTTCTTGAGAGAACAAGCACTGTAATATCATCTTGAATTTTTTATTAATGCAATAAATATAGTGGGGTATTGAGCTGTGGATTTCCATCGAATATTTATTGTGTTATGTGCCATTGATGTTCTTGCTCTTGTCTATTATTTTTTTTCTCGACATTTATGTGCTTCTACTGTAAATAGTGGAAGGAGATTCTTGTCTCTTGTTTTACTAGATTACATGAGCTTGTGAATCTACAAAAAAATCTACATGGCATCGAAGTTGAGAACAATATACTATAGGATATTTAGAAGTTTTTGACTTCAAGCTTATAGGTGAAATTCAAATTTTCATTTCATACTTCAGGATCGACAGATGGTGTTCTACAGTTTGCAGCTCGAGTATGCCTTGGATGGAAGCTCGAATTATATAGCCTGGAAGGACAGGATGGAGGCCTTGTTGGAAGTCAATGGTTGGAAGGAATTCATTGATCAGGATATTCCTAAGCCACCAGCATCAAATGCTCAAAATTTGGTCGAATGAAAGACGTGTGTGGCAAGTGTGAGGTCAATAATCCTTGAGGGAGTTTGAGATCACATTGTCTCGAGTCTCCATGGGAAGGAAACTATGCATTCTCTATGGAAAGCATTGAGGGACCTTTTCCAGAACAACAATGACCAAAGGAAGTTGGCACTGATAAATAAAGTTTGAAAAATCAAGAAGAATTACTTGACCAATTTCACTCATTTTCATGATGAACTTGGAAGCATTGGAATCACGGTTTTCAAGGACATTATGGTGATTCTTTCTCTTCTAGGAATCCTAAAGAGTTTTCATAGTTATCAATACTCTATCAATGGTTGGGAGAAGCTGGCAGATTGGTAACAAATATGGTAGGATTTGGTGCAGGAGGAGATCATGAGGAGCACTAGAGATGGGACCTCGTCCAATGAAGTGGAAGAGGGTTTTTCCTTAACGACTAAGGAAAAGAAGGCTAAGGGAAATATGTTCCAAGGAGAGGAGGGTGGAAAGAAGATTGACTTAATGAAAGTTAAGTGTTTTCACTGTCACGAGCATGGGCACCATGCCAAGAACTACCCATGGATGAAAGCAAACAAGAAGGATCTTACAATAGTGGAAGCAGGTGAAGCTTTAGCTTCACAATTCAAACTTTATTTCACTCTCATTGCATCCATGAATGGCACCACCATGGGAGGCATGTGGTATCTTGACAGCGGTGCCTCATTCCATATGATGCAAAATAAATATATCTATAGTGATTTTGAGGAGAAATACCTCAAGCAGAGCATAGAGTTTGGAGATGAAGAGAGGTATAGAGCTACTAGCATCATTACGGTTACCTTTCAGAAGGAGTCTAGCTCCCCTCTCAGAATCACAGATGTGATGTATGTTCCAGGACTAAAGAAGAATCTTGTTTCAAGCATGGTATCAGAAGACCACAACTATGATGTGGTTTTTAGTAAGGGAAAGGTTTTCCTTAGGCACATCACAACGGGATAGATGAAATATATTGTTGCATGGGTTAAGAACCTATATGCTCTTGAGGTTCAAGATGCATGCAAAGCCTTCAGGAGTAAGGCAAAGATTAGAGACTTGGTGGTTGAGGGAGAGTAAATTACCTCTCAACATGCAACCCCAAAAGAAGCCTTAGAAGTAGTCTCAGAAAGTTGTGGAGCAACACAATTGGAGAAGCTAATAGGAGATCGAGTGGAGAGATACTCTCAAGTAGAGAAGGAGCAGTCTCAGAAGTGGTCTCAGACAATTCTGGAGCGGCCACAATTGGAGAAGCAGAGAGGAGACCGATTAGAGGCATCCACGCATGTAGAGACCTCTAGTAGGGGGGAATTTCAAGCCAAGCAGGCAGAGGGATCACATGTAGCCATACCTCTAGGTGTGAGGTGGTGTGATGTGAAGTGATCCCAAGGGGGCAGAAATTGGGCAGGGTCCATTGAGTGGTTTTATCTCATGGATCATATCTTTCTACAGGAGCCCAAAGCACATAGTAGTGGGAGGAATTAGTGGGATTGATGTAATCATAGATGAGAGAGACAGAGGCTAGAGCAGCCAAATACTGAAGAAGCACAGAGAAGGGTTAACAATAGTGCAGAAAGGTAGAGTCAATAGAGGTGCATAGTTTTCAGCCGATAGAAGCAATAACAGTCAAAGAATTTGATTACATAGGCATCATTCTGATTCAACTTGGATGTTTTTTTATTTTTGGAGTTGTTGGAGCAACAACATTAGAGAGAAGTGTTTCATGGAGAAGATTCCAAAGGTTCAAGATCAAGATTGAGTTGAATTCCTTTCTTGTTGAGAGGGAGTGTTGAAAATAGAAACAAGAAATAATAAAAATAGAATCCATAAATTCTAGTTTAATTTGTCCTTGAATTAAACTCAGAATTAAAATTGAATTTTATTCTCATAGAAACTTGTAATAGTTAACTAGAGTGAGTTGACTTAGTTAACTTAGGAATTTCGAGTTGGAAGTCTTTCTGAAGTCATGTACATGTTATACCTATATTATAGGGGTCCAAAATGAGTTAAGTATGAGTTGTAATTAGTTAACTTAGTTTACTGAGTTAAGTCCAATTAAATTAGTTCCAAACTATTTGAGGAACTAATAGTGAGCTGATAGTCATTTGGTGCACTAATGCATTAACTAGTGCTACTCCAGTTAACTGAAGATTCCCTCATCAGAAATTCATGCATATAGATTCTGAGAAATACCTAGTTGAGACTAGAGTGTGGGGACAATGTATTATATGTTGTATAATTTTCTAAGTTGTACAAATGGTGCATGCAATCAAGAACTGAACCTTGAAAGGCTTGTGTAGTTCTGGATGCACTAATTTCCCTTTAAAATGGTCTAATCATCCATAGAAATTGTGCAAGGAAATAGGGACTTGGAGAGCTGGAGAATTGGATAAGTTTTGGCCAAGAGTTTTCTTGTGAGTTGGAGATTGATTTTACTGGGTATTGGGATTGTTCTTGAGAAAACAAGCATTGTAATATCATCTTGAATTTCTAATTAATGCAATATAGATAATGGGGTTTTGAGCTGTGGCTTTCCTTGTATATTTATTGCGTTATGTGTCATTGAGGTTCTTCCTCTTGTTGATTATTGTTTTGGTCAATCTTTATGTGCTTCTACTATAAAGAGTAGAAGTAGATTATTGTCTCTTGTTTTAGTAGATTACACGAGCTTGTGAATCTACAGGAAAATCTACAAGTTGGAGTCTTCAATGAGGGAGTTGAAGCTTCCTTCTAGTGGTAGTTGGTAAATTTGATCAGGGGGTTGGAGCTCCCTTTTGGTGGGGATCAAGGGGTTAGACATCCCTTCCATTAGGTGTTGGAGAATGAGAGAAGGTTGTAGCCTTCCATAGGTGGGTGCTTGCATGCTGGTATGAATCTGCACCAGTACAAGATTGCTAGACGTTTTTCTTTATAATAAAAACAAGACAAAGACGACAACAATAGTGGTTTTTCCCAAATTGAGTTTCCACCTAAAAATCTTGGTGTTCATGTGTGTTGATGTGTTTCTTATGTGTGATCGTTTATTTTGTTCTTATTTCACATGGTTACTATTTAATTAATGTTTAATGAGGTACTAATACACTGGATCAAGTTAAATTGATTATGAATTAACTGAAAAGTAAATTTACTAGATATACGCTAGTTGTATGCATAACAGTCACATACATACACAAGTTCCCTTCAGTAAAGTCACGTACAAAAATCTAGATACAAAAAGTTTAATGATTTTTAAATACTTATTCATCCCCTCAGTATTTTTCCCAACAATTGGTATCAAAGCCAGTCCTTCGGAAGAAGCTTGATCACTTGAAGGAAGATTCATCAGGATGAGTAGTCAAAAAGGATTATTTTCTATCAAGCCACCTATATTTAATGGAACTAACTTTATATTTTGGAAATTTAGGATGAGAGCATACTTGCAAGCATTAGGCTTTGATGTATGGGAAATTGTTGAAAGCAGATATCAATATCCAGCCTTCATTCCCACAGATACTGTAGGAAAGAAATAGTATGAAATCAATGCAAAAGTTGTAAATTCCATCTGTTAGCACTGAGAATTAACTTCAAGGATGAGAAAAGGAAATTCTGAGGTAACCACAGACCAAGCTTTTGTTCAGCATCTATCCCTGCTAGACCAGAGAGGGCTCTCTCTTTGCCAACAAAATATGGTTGCAATAAATGAAGTTTTAGGCTAGCTACGGAGTGCAGGGATTTGTTTGAAAGGTTTTGGCTCAAAACAACAAGAGAAAATATGATTGGGCTATGGAGTCCATGCTAGTTTCTGCTAGTAAACTTCAGGCAAATTAAATTCCATGTTCAGCCAAATAGAAGATTGCAAATGAGAGAAGAATAGAGGGGAGAAAGCCCACTACCCTACAGACATCAATCAGGGATGGATCTCTAGGAGTAGCTTTATACGAATGAGAAACACAAGGTTGCTCAGTAGAGCATCTAACCAAGGATGAATTCTGCAAAGACAACCACTACATCTAACAACAAAATATCATGAAAGGAGCATCATAGGGGATGGATTCCTAACATATCACTTAGATAATGATGTAACAAGGTAGAAAAACAAAATGTGTAAATGAATTTATGAGAAAAACATACTGGACATTTAAGCACCGTGATGAATCCCGAGTCCAAAGGGAACAAAACTGCTTTATTAAAATGATATTAAAGAAATTTTACACAGTACCAAGCAGCCTCTCTGCTACCAAAATCGAACCTGTATCTTTTAAAAATAATCCTATATATACTAAATTACAAATATATTTTTATTTCCTCAATATAGGAAATAAAAAATAAAAAAATTAATTAAAAAGAATATCCTATCATAAAACTCTATTATAAACTAATTTGCAACTAAAATCCCAAACTATCTCGAGAACCATGAGAAATAGTTTTTGAAAACCCAAATTAGGTTAAGGTTTGCCAAGTGGATTAATATTACTATATCTTCTCCTTCATGTGTGGAACCATATTCCACAAAATCTTCCTTTTGACAGCCACCTTGCACCTACTTGCACAAATTTTGGAGTTGTTTGATCGACCTGTTGTTCTTGTCCCTTCTTGGATGCTCTCTGACTACCATTCGTACTAGAATTTTGTTGAGCTATTAATTTGTGCCACAATAGTTGTAATGTCATCACTAGAAATGTCATAATCCAACCATTCACTTTAAATTCTACTCTCTATGTACTATGGATAAATTTGTCTACAGGTTAATTGCTTCAAGACTATTGGGCATGGATGCATCTAGTTCTTCAAGAATTAGACATAATTAATTATTATTATCATTTTAATTATAATTTATATTAATTTATTTATTATTTATTTATTATTATATTATTATTTATTTATTTATTTATTTATTTCTTATTATTTTTATTTATTTTTATTTTTTCTGGATATTGAACATCACCATTGCAAAACTCTAGTTGCATCCCTCAATCTATATATTTGACCAGGTTTTGATAACGATTGTCCATAACTGATAACTTAAGATCATGACAGCTCACCATCGTCAATGAATATGTAGAGTGGTAATCATGAGATGCAAGCAAGGAAGAGTCATGTGACTCATCCGTCATTCATCTTCAGCTTGAGAGCACTCTCATTCTAATTTTGATGACCATGGTTTTTAGGCCAAGTTTTATATTCATAATCGTAGGATTCCTCTGGGAAAACACAAGGTTGTTGGTTGGGATGTTCCTAGTTATGGCAGAGCAGACTCTATTATTTCCTTGCTCATTGTAGTTGCTCGAGGAAGTTGTGCCCTTCTTGAGAGATGCCATAGCTAGCAACGTAAGCTATCATGTATTCAACAAGATTCTTGTTGTATATGCTTCCATCCTCTTGGACGAGCCAACCAACTTCATTGCAAAGAGCCTTGAGCACTTTGTTGTCATCAGCATGTTTAGGAAAAATATAATTACCATGAGCATGTAGAAGAACAAAGATTTTCTGCAGCCATTGACCATATCATCCTCTCCCACTATCGATTCCTTTTCCTTTCATTTGCCAAATTATTTTGCATCTCAAGTCCCGTATACTTGGACAGTAAAGGAGAACTCATTGCCACGACCACTCCTTTGGACATGCCATAATTGAATTCCTCACTCTTGCTCAATATCGTAAACTTTAGAACTCATTTCACTCTTTTGTTTTAATCTTGAAGGACATAGCATAGTTGCCAATCCTCGAGTTGAACTTTTCTCTACCTGTACCAATGTCGCTCCAATTTTTGTACTAAATTTATCTCTAATCTCTAGAGCTTCCTCCGACAATAATCTATATTGACAAATTCATAACCACGTTTATTGAACCCAGTTGAGATCAGTGCCTCAACAGTTTCTTTGATTACTTTCTCATTGATATTGCAACCAAAATGATTCCGGGAGTTCCACCCCATGGGAGGTGTCCTACCCAACTCATTGTCTAGCAAACCTCTTGGATTAGAGCTAGCATGAGTGAAAGAGCGATGTGAGGCCAAGCAAGAAACTACAGAAGTTTGTTTTTAATATTGGCCCTATGCACAATGCCAAAGGGTTACGCATAGTGCCAAACATAGGAGCACAGTGCCACACTCCAAATTGGCTTGGCTTTCAATTTTTTTGACTTAGTTTCAATGTTTTGACTTGTGCGTGTTGTGGATGCAGGGGCGTTGATATTTGGAGCTGAAATGGGCCTTCGTTATCAATTTTTGATGCAGGGCATATGGAAATAGAGCAATGCCATCCCAATCATTCTTTTCTAAGAGCTTCTTTGTATGACCATAACTGAGAGCAATGCGTTAATTCATATCCCCAAGCCTAATAACTCTATCATACTACAGAATAGTAAACTGTGAAGTCGTGGAAAGTACGTGTTCTTGAGGATTTCCACGACATCAAAATTCCTTCTGAGTTCATCTCTATCTTTCCACCCAGAGGCCAAGTAGCTACGCATAAAGTAGAAGGTTGTCTGATATAGAGAAATTCTAACTGAAACACAACCCTTGTCACAATCTAGTGGTTCAACCTTGAAAGGCCTCTCTTTGAAACCTCTCATTTCAATAGCGTCTTCAGAGAAATTGTGAAATTTCCATTCCAATCAAGAGATTGAGATCACGTGCAAACACAGTGGACAACGTATGAAAACTATGGACTATAGATACATATGCTCACAGTAGCTAATGAACAACTCGCTATGATGTTGGAGTATCACTTTCCTCGCATTCATCAAAATTGATAGGTTTTCCAGAAAAAAATTGTTCCTCTTGATTCCACCTTCATTGGAGAGGGCCTTATCTAATCTCTCTTTGAAAGGTGTAGTGTGCCAACCTACCTTCTGATCCTCTTTATATTTATTTGTTGAGTTTGGTATTCCCTTTCCATCCCACCACTTGGGAGACGTACTTTTCTTATTATTCCAGTGAGCTGCAACCATCCATATAATCGGTATGTCATCATCTCCACTAGTTTTACTTGATGGTGATGATCTTGCTGAGGATGTACACTATAACTGTTTAATCGATAAGGCTCCTAATATAGGTCTTTCATTAATACTTTTACTTGAAGGTGAGCTTAGCATTTGTCAAACTCTCGGACTTGAATTGGAAGGTGACAAGATGCATGATGTTTTAGCTTCTAAGTTTGGAGTTTCAAACTATTGATCAGCATATGGTCTCGGCATCCTTTTAGACTGTCCAACATTGCCATCTTCAATTTGTGGTGTTTTCAGCTAGTGAGATAGGCTAGAATTCACATGCAATATACGCGATGGCCGTGTCTCCTCGGGGATATGATGAAATTTCCTTGTTGATTTAGGTGTTTTAGAAACTGGATCAGGAGTGATGGTAACATGTTTGCTCTTTTGGCTCAGTTCATCAACTACATCCAAAACATTAGGCGTGAATTTAACCTCTTCTTCACTCAGAAAATTCTCTTTACTCATTGAATCTACTCTTGAGATTGAATATCTAGATGGAAGTTTTGGTGTACCATTATTTATGGCTACCCCTTTTGATCCTGTTGTTTGTAGAATATCAGACCACGTTTTTCTCTTTAGCTCACTGTTTCTGGGAAAAATAGTGTCTTTTTGATCTGCTAGTCCCTCTACGATTGGCAGCTATCCTAGAAACAAACAATCAAAGGAATTTGTGATTTCCTCTATGTATGATAGATAAGAGAGAAGTAAAGGGACCAACCTGGATCTTCCGCTTGACTCCTTGTTTGATTTCTCTCCTCCTTGACAGAGCTTGCAACTCTTCTCCTACTTGTCCCACTTAGAGAATACCTGTAGAAACAAAGTAACAAAACATCATCAAAGCATCTTGATCTATGATTTCATAAGCATTGCAGAATCAAAAATACAATGAGAATACAATGGCATTTACAAATAACAACATTCACAAATACATGATTGTATGGAGGAAAACTCAAAGAACTTTATTAATAATAGAAGAGAGGATTACAACCCAGTTGTCTGATCTAGAATCATCCTCCTAGCATCAAAGCCCTCTTCACCTCATGAAAAGCAAGATCACCCAACAATACAATTTTCCTTCTCAAAGACAAACTATCAACACTTCCTTACAAATTACAAAATTCCAGCCTCTAGATCTCTCAGATGAGGGATCCATTTATAGATGTTTGCAAGGGTGTGAGTCACCTCTAGATTTTTTATTAGTGTCATTCCACTTGTTGTTCTTGGTTCCACTTGGAGATTTCTTGGATCTCTTACTCATCCCTAGGGAAATTCAGAGAGGCAAGTGTCATGGGAGAAGTTTCTAGAAGATTCCATGAGCATCAACTTAGCAAACTATCTTAGACATTTGTCCATTCTCACTCATCGCACCCCACAGAAGGCCTCTTCAGTATGCATCGCACCCTGATAGTGGAGCAGTCAGTATGGTCCAGTTTTGGCCAGTTCTGAGTGGTTTTTCAAGTGGAACTTCTGGGGAATGATGTAATCAGTTGACCATGATCCTTTAGGGTATGAAAGAACACTTTTAGGGGTTAAAGAGCCCTTGGTTTATCGACATATAAGATTAGGGTTGCAGTGCCCAAATATGTCTATAACAGTAGCCCCCTAAAGAATGAAGTCGTAAATCTTTTGATGTCAGGTGAAATGCTTTATCATGAGGATCCGAGGTATTCGACCTGGAAGGTGACCTGTATAAGATACAATACAATATATCATCACAATAAAATTTTCCATGATCTAGCTAATGCGGGCATTCCCATGCTCAGCTTTATAAATTCATTTTCATGTACATAGAACAGATAATCATCTACAGTTACAGACTGGTGGTTCTTTATATGTAGATTCATCCTCCCTTAGCTTGGATGATCATCTGTGCAGCTTCTATGTACATTTGATGTCTTTATATTCCTGAATATATCACAGCTCGAATGGATGAAAATAGATCCGGGGTCTTCAAACTAGTTCAATCTTCACCCGATGTACGAGTCGATCGATGTGAAAAGATGTCCTGAAGTCGAACATGGATAAGCATTACCTGTTTACCAACCAATATTGTAAGTTGTTAATAGGCGCGAGAGGAATCACCGATAATGATAATGACACTCAAGGTACTACAGTACAATTCACATGGTGTGAATATATGATCCAATGTCGAACACCACGCAAAATCTTTCAGTCAAAGGCCATTGATGTAAACTTGTCGCTAGAAGTGAGAAACTTGCCATTGAGGCATGCAAGCTTCAAAGTACTAAAAGGGTTGTTCTAAGTCAACTTCTTGGATAATGAGTTGATGTTGACAAGAATTGACTCGTCATAGGAGGGCCTTAATGTATCCCACATCAATGACACGAAACAAAGCAAATGATTTTTTGGAGGTGAAAAACGATCTGATGATACAAGGTTCAAAAATGGCAATCATGAAAAATGGAGGGTGAAGGTATTGCAGTAGATGAGGCATTAACTGGATGGTGAATTCTCTGAATGACTTCTCTTGAACATATTGGCAACACTGAAATGGATTGGTAGCATTAACCCCAAAAGATGGATGGTATGGAGGACCAACGGTGATATGACTGGTGAATGGAATAACCCAACCTGACTCAATCATGGTGATGGAGTGAAAGTGTCTTGTTCAAGAGTGACCTGCTACCAATAAAATTCTTTAAGTTTTCTTCCCTTTTTCCCCAGTCATTGCTAACCAGTACCTCTTTATTTTTGTCAAGCTTGAGGAGGATAACATATGCTTGTTCTATAATTTTCCCTTCGGACAAACCTGTCACTATGTTTTAGCGAGCCTAGCGACAGTGAAACTCATTCTTTTCTGTGTGGACAAGTTTGTTGCTATTGTTTTAACGAGTTTAACGACAAGGATAACTCAGTCCTTTTCATGTTTAGAGAGCTTGAAAAGGGACAAAAAGGAAACTCCAACAATTCTTTTCGTAGCATAATCCCTTAAGTCTAAAAAAGAATAAAATAATACGAAAGGGATGACTTTTCCGATCACTTTAGCAAGTCAAAAAAGACAAGCACTCGATCTTTTTTGTGGGATGATCCCTCAGGTCCAAATAGATTAAAATATACAGGAGGGATGGCACTTCCAATCACTTTAGCAAGCTGGAGAGGCCAATAGCTCGACAATATTTTCATATTTAGCGAGTCTGAAAAGAGTTTAAAGTAGACTCGTCTTTTGAGGAACGAGTGGCGTTTAGGGTAACAAACTGGTTCCGGGTAATCTTGGAACTTCTCAAAACATTATGATGTGAAGAGGGTGGCTAACAGGACCACTCATCATAGTTGTTCTTGAAAAAAGGTAAACAATCAAGTGGAAGCATATGATCAGGCAAAAGAATGAAGGTGATGGCAAGAACAAGACCAAGACTCAAAAGGCTAATAGAATGGCAATCACAAGGGTTATTTACTGAGGGTGGGTTCATTTTTTAATGAGCTTAAACTCTAGGGGAACATATGCTCGATGGTAGGTTTATTTTTTTAACGAGCTTGAACCATGCGATAACATTGCTCATTTTCCTTTTTATGTATGCTAGAAATGACCAAACTAAAAAGCTAGAAAAACTAGAAAGCTAAGGAACTATTGAGGTTAGGTAGGATGGTTTTATTCACAGAATGGTTCAAACACTTCCTTTGCTTCGTCTGTAGCGCAGATAAATGTGAATGGTGGATCAAACCAATCACCTAACCTAAGAAGTTAAAAAACTAAAAAGCTAAAAAATGAAATTGGTCGCTTTTCACTTGCATAAAAAGTTTGCATGCCCCCAGGCATCAAGAAAAGGAGAGTCTCCAGGTAACCATATGGAAATCACTGCGGTTAAGCAATATTCTTTTTGTTAGCGGTTAGAAAAAATACTTCCTTGGCTTTCTCCATCAAATAGACAGAGGTGAATGGTGTGAGATAACACTTCCAATCACATAACCTATAGGGAAACCTATTTTTTCAGCTGGGATCGGCCACCTCAGCAGACCAAGGTGCATGCCCCCTAATCTTCATTACATTCACCAAACTACTCACGGTAGTTAGGTGGATGGAATGAAGGTTGAAGAGACATTCTCGATGCAAATGGACCACTTAGGGATGATGTTTGACTTGAAGCTGTGCTCAAACCAGGAAATGAAAGTTGGTCAATAGTGACAATTATTCCTTCATGCAGGAAACACATCACTCGAAAGAGTGTTGAGACAATAGCTTCCATGTTGTAAACATAGTCATGCCCAAGAAATAGATTGTAATCTAAAGGTCCTTGGACTACCATCACATTCAAGTGAATGATTTTCCTTCTCAAAGTTATTAGTAACTTAGGAAGGATCCCTAACAGTCAACTAGTTCCTTTGTTAAAGCCTGAAAAATTCTAAGTAACAGGGATAAGCGATGGAAAACCAAGCGCTTTCAAAGCAATTGAGGAAAGGATACTCATTGAAGCCCCTTCATCTATGATAGTGCCAGACACGACCATTTTGTGAATTTATACTATGATGTGGAATGGTACATTAGAAGGAAGGCAGGATCTTGCTAGTTGATTCCAATCGAAGGAAGCAACTAGACTGCTTTGAGGGGGTAAAGAATAAATGGTTGAACTAAGCCCTTGAGAAACAGGAACTGGGGGATTATCCTCCTGTTGTGAAGGAACAGGCAGATTGACCCCAAGTTCATTGGACTCTGAAGTAATAAAAAGAATTTGAACGGTATTGTTCTCATTCTCTTTGGGAATGGTATCATCTGAAGGTGGACCTTCTAAATGTAAAACTGGATCGATTGCCGTCTCAACCTATTTACCTTGGTCCGGTGTGGACTCAGAAGATCCACTCTCAACGATAGGCATTTCGACTGACAATTGAGTTGTGTCAGTCGGATTTTCAACTAGTAAAGAACTTGGGGAGAGTTTCTTGTATCCAGATGGAAGTCACTGCCGTGAAGTAGGACTGTTACACAGGACTCTTTTGGCCTCATCCAAAAAAGTACAACGAGGAAGGTGATGGTCCCCTTCACATAATCCACGTGGAATTTTGAACTTTCCTTTCTGTCCAGGAACTTCATTTTTACTTGTTGAAGGTGTGCTATCAACATGATCGCCAGAGGTTGATGACACCAGACGGTGTGAACAGGGAGACCATTCTCTCAAGATCTATGGACGACAAGGACAATCTTGATGAAAATGATTTCCTCTGCAAATTACACAAGGAAATCTAGGAGATTTAGTGTGCGAGTTTTCATCAGATGATTCATGGTTACCCCCTTGCTTAACTAACTTCTTCTTCTTCTTCCCTTTCCCTTTCTTCTTCTTCTCAGCTACTTGGTTACTAGTATCACTATTTTCACCAAGTGAAGAGGAAGAAGGGGAGGGAGAAACAAACGAGTAGAAGGTGAAGGGTCAACTTCAGTATCAAATGGTTTCTGATTCAATTGCTGAGTAATTATGGTATTTTGGACGATGGAGGTTGAGAATAGCCATACCAACAAACCAATTGTGATTCTTGGAAGGGACAATGTGGCCATATATGGATCACCAATATTTCCCCAAGAAGAAAATGGACTAGGATTCCCTTCAAGAGGGATTCCATGATTGGTGGACTCCATTATCTCAACCTAAGATCAACGAAGGAATAGGGATATTATTCTGAATTTAATAAGTTTTAATGATGCTTTGACACAACTTTGCTTTTTCAATTTTAAAGAGTCGAGAAAAAGCTAAAGATGACTCTAGTCCTCTTTGATTTTTGATGAGCCTGAAGTGACAAGTGCTCAGATGGACCTTTTCTTTTAAGGAGTTGAAAAGGAACAGAAGTGACTACTCTGGAGATCTAGACAGAGGGATTACCAAACCAATTGCAAAACTGCAATATTCACCTTGGTGGTAATTTAAAGAGAAATTACCAAGGACTTATTTACGGTAGTCAATATTTACGAATGATGTGTTCAGTGCATTGCGATCAATAGGGTGACAGACACAGCTTCCTATGGGTAAAGGATATAAGCCTATTGTGGTCTCCCAATATATACTCGACGGTATGGGGAGCACAATTCTGTGCTAGCACTTGTCATATCAAAGAGGAGGAATCGAAAATGATAGTTACTAGATTTTACGAAGCCAAAACACGTCTCTAGCCTAGACCTCTAAATGTGTTGCGTTAGGTTCCAAAGCATTGTTAAGTTTTTAGAAGTTTGCCTTTCAATGGTTCACCGCGTGATGTAGATGTAAAATTCCTAAATGCAATCTACAATGATAAAAATCATTGTTTAGTTTTAGCAATTGAAATCCTAGTACTAAGGAAATAAGATTACGATTCTTTCAACCAAAGAGCAAAGAGCACACACTAAATGCACTTTTCCTAAATCATCCTTTGCACACAGTCTAAATGAAAATTCAAATGCATGTATTTTTTTTTCGTTCCCTTAATGTGAGGAATGCCAAAAAAGAGAACTAAGTGTAGATCTAAAACATTTCACTCAAAGCGACATTTCAACAATTTCTTTTCAAAATGGAAAGGAAGACTAAATGACACTTTTCAATTTTGAATAGAAAATGTTTTCGACACTTCAAATAACAACAAATCAAATCAAATACAAATCAAAAAGTTCAATCAACTACCTAGAGAAGGAAGACTCAATGACACTTATTTTTGACACAAAAATGACAGTTACGACACTTTTTTGCGCCAAAACGATAGATCAATTTAAGTAACTTTTCACCAATAGATTGTAAATGATGGAAAAATACATAAAAATTTTTACTAATCCTTACCAATGGAGGCTGAACAATGTAATGCAAGTAGACTTCAGCAATGAGATACTGTTCATAAGTAGCAAAACCAACTAAACAGAGCTAGAAACAAAGACAAAAGAACTCCAAATTTCAAGGAGAGAAATAAGATTACTTAGTCATCGCACTTTTGCTTTAGAGAAAGAGGGATGCATCGCACCTGCTACACTCAAGAAGTGTGATACATATTGGCTTCTAGTTATAGACAGTGCGATGGGCCAGGGAGCACAACTAAGATGGGTTTTGGCTCAAATTTGCAGTTGATTTCAGTCGATTAAGCTGAGCTATTATGGATAGTAAAGAGAAAAGTACAGGGGTATAACCTTGGGAGGTTAATGAGCTACCAAAAGGGAATCTAGGATGCTTGTAAGTCAGATTTTAAGTTCATAAACTAAACCAAAGATTGACTAAAGCAGCATTCATCTACTTTGCAATTGCATAGCAAAAGCAGTTCAAAGGCTATCTGGCTAGCTTCAAGCTTCGTCTATAGTTTATAAAGCAAACAACAACAACAAACAAACAAACTATTCCCTCCCCAACAGAGTCTCCATTTTTTTCTAGGAAAACTACTATCTTTTTGATATGCTAGTCCTACTAGGATTGGCAGCTATACTAGAAACAAACAATCAAAGCAATTTGCAATTTCCTCCATGTATGATAGATAAGAGAGAAGTAAAGGGACCAACCTGGATCTTCCACTTGACTCCTTGCTTGATTTCTCTCCTCCTTAATAGAGCTTGCAACTCTTCTCCCACTTTTCTCGCTTAGAGAATACCTATAGAAACAAAGTAACACAACACCAACAAAGCATCTCGATCTATGACATCATAAGCATTGCAGAATCAGAAATACAATGAGCATACAATGGCATTTACAAATAACAACATTCACAAATACATTATTTTATGGGGAAAACTCAAATAACTTTATTAATAATAGAAGAGAGGATTACAACCCAGTTGTCTGATCTAACATCATCCTCTCAACATCAAAGCCCTCTTCACCTCATGAAAAGCAAGATCACCCAACAACACAATGTTCCTTCTCAAAGACAAACTATCAACACTTCCTTACAAATTACAAAATTCCAGCCTCTAGATATCTCAGATGAGGGATCCATTTATAGATGTTTGCAAGGGTGTGAGTCAACTCTGGGTTTTTGATGAGTGTCATTCCACTTGTTTTTCTTGGTTCCACTTGGAGATTTATTGGATCTCTTACTCATCCTTGGGCGAATTCAGAGAGGCAAGTGTCATGGGAGACATTTCTAGAAGATTCCATGAGAATCCACTTAGAAAACTATCTTAGAAATTTGTCCATTCTCACTCATGGCACCCCACAGAAGGCCTCTTCAGTAAGCATCACACCTGGCTAGTGTAGGAGTCAATATGCATCACACCGTAACAGTGGAGTAGTCAATATGGTCTAGTTTTGGCCAGTTCAGAGTGGTTTTTTAGGTGGAACTTCTGCAGAATGATGTAATTATTTGATCATGATCCTTTAGGGTATGAAACAACAGGGGTTAAATATCCCTTGGTTTATCGAGATATAAGATTGGGGTTGTAGTGCCCAAATATGTCTATAACACTAACAATCCTTGAGAACCCCTTTTTTAAAATTCCTTCCACTACAATAGGTTTTCAGCTAGATTTAGAACATGCTATACATATTGTGAATGGATTTTAGAATTTTTGTTCACACCTACATTCTCGAGAGTCTTTGCACATCCTATCCATTGACCTCTCTTGAATATGGTTGTTGACCTATCCAAGTATCTCCAAAGTCATCCTCGCAACCAACAGTTGTTGCTTCCTTGAATCTAACCCACTGTAAATCATTGTCAGCTTTCATTCTTTGCAATTGTGGGCCAATGGTGAATATGATGAGAAAAAAGAGGATAGTGGAGATCAAAAGAGGATAGAAAATGATAGAGTTTTGATCAACCTCAGAGCCAAAATGAGAAAAGAAGCTATGTGAACTGAATGCTTCCAAATGAAGGCACAACCATTAAAAAATTCCTAATGCAGCTACTCCCAATAAAAACTGAATGAACATCTATAAATCTCAAGTATTTCCTCTCTAGAACCATGAGACCAGCAACTTTAAACTAATATTTCACTGGTAATCACCAACAATATCATTGTCATTAATTTACAGTGCCCTCTACACAGATTCATGGATATCTCTTTCAATCAAAGCAGAACGAGCTCGCCATATGTTGAGATGGGGATTAACCACAAAGAAATAGACCTCAAGTGCCATGTTCTCTCCTTCTCTATTACAATCCAGCCACTAACATCTCCTAGTTTCCTCTGGATCATTAAACACATAAACTATTGCACAAGGAGATCTTCGAGTCAATCATTCATTTGATCATATGTTATGATCCGAGAGCCAGTTTTAGGAGTGTGATATATCGTTGGAAAGCTCTTTCCAAGCTACTCCTTAAACATACTTATGGCATGTTTTGTGCTTAATATCATGTGAAAAACATCTAACAAAACTAGACATAGTAAGAGTCCATGTTGATCCCTTGTGACAAGCTACAAAGACTGGAACTAACATCGACCTTATTGGGGATAGAAGCTCCTTGGAGGTGTCAAGAACACCATAGACCAAGTGCCTTATCCATTGGGCAATACGATCAACAACTACAAACCCAAAACAACTCATACCAATCCAAAAAACGATATACATACTGTTATCACTCAGGTTGTCCCTAAGCTCCTGAAGGGATACGACCGAGGTAACCACAAACCAATATTTGGATTGTAGGTTCTAGCCCACCTGCAATCAGAGAGGGCTCTCTCTTAATGATTTAGCTTTGTTGGTGTTGATTTTAGGCTAGCTACTGGGTTCAAGGGTTTTGATTTTTTGTTTGGATGGAGTTTGAATGGCAGAAAATTGCATTTGGGCAGAGAGGCAAGGAATAGGGTGATAATTTCAAACCATTGGGCATGGAGTCATGGATTAAGGCTTGCTGTTGCGTTTTCTTGGTCACAAGAGGATTATGGAGTGAGATAGCTACACATGAAACAATACCAATTTGCTGAAAAGATGGGATGAAGGTCAGAGATGAAAGGCAATTAAGAATATCTCATCAAACTAACAGGGCAGAGAGGTGAATGAATGGTTATCTAGGAGCAGTTAAGAATTCCTAAAATGACATTCATATGTGAAAGAAACAGTGTAAACATGATCATTCAAGTATGCATATTCATAACTATTTCTGATGAAAACATGAAGAAATTGCAGAAATTGAGCCTAGGGTGCTGCCAAGCAAATCCTAAACTATTCTTCTTTTCTGCAATTTAGATGGTGGATTGATGACAAAAACAAACATGGAAAACAAAACAGAGTTAAGGAAACACTTATTGAACCATGTAGAAGCACAGGAATTCCATAGTCACTCTTCGGCCAGTCAGACACAACAGACAGTTTCAGAATCCATGCATTACAACAGTCTTTGATTATAGAAAATATCACATTTACAGTGTGAGTCTCTGCTCAAGCAAAATATCAAAACCAACAAAGATCAAACAACCAACGAACACCCTACTCCATTTTTCAGGGTGGTATATATAAGCAAAATATCTAAAGTTATTTATTACAACCGACCTAAACAGGTCCGCAGGAAGAAAACTTTCTAAACCTAACTTATGCTGGAATTAAATGCAAGTAAACATCCCTTGAGCTGCGCCCGAGGCAACTGGATCAAAATGAGTTAATATGGTATCTTTGACGGGCTGGTGTAGTGCTTTTGTCATAACTTGGTTTTGAGTTCTGGTCCATTGATCTCATGTGAGTTTTAATGTGCAGTCATTGTGATGATGAGCGCTGAGTGGTTCCTTAACTGCTTCTTGACTTTTGAGGATTTCTTTTAATGTTCTATTCACCTCGAGCCCTGAGAAGATCTTCTCTAATACACTTCGCCGCAACACTGATACTCTTTGACATGGATTTTGGCTCCGCATTTGCTCTGATACTCATTAATGCCTGAACCGGGTCTCTCTCTGTCTTCCGCTACGATCCAAACTGCAAAATCGGGCCTTTTCGGTCCTTTTCGGTGCAAAATTGGCCGAGGAATCAAAAGATTCCCTAAAGATTCTCCAATATGGCCTATTTCCCGTAGCGATGCGCGATAAAACTGCCTCAGAATTCGAATTCGGGCCTCCTAAGATGCTTTTTCGTGCTTGCGCTCCTTTCTTTGGTGGGTGACGTCAGCAGCAGCTCCTGGTATGGTGGATGACGTCAGCGGGTGACGTGGCAGGGTGTTGGATGGTGCGGCGCCTTATGTATTTCTGCGATGCGATAGTAATAGCTAAAATGCTGCAAATTTGTGATGAATTTGTAGTGAAGCGAGTTTTTAATGATAAATTGTATTTTAAACAAAATACGTGAATAAATAGAGGCATGCGACGAGGAAGTGTCTGCGAAGCGATATGCTCTCTTGATGTAGTGGCAATGTCGCATCGGAGCAAAGGAAGCGGCATGCATCTCGGGCACATGACCCTTGCGATCGCTGATCGCCGACTAGCGATATCGCATCGGCTAATGGGGGAGGGGCGTATATATGTGGCATATGGTATTTGCAATACGCCGATTGCAAAATGTCATCGGCGGAACGTCCATTGGGAAGAAACAACAACGAGTGATAATACCCTTGCGACCTCTGATTGCGATAATCACGTCGGAGGGGTCCACCGGGATCAGAAGAATGTTAAGGCAATCGGCAAGGGTTGTTTGTGATCGGAGGAGGGGAATATATGGTTTTGAAGATTATTTGTAGCCTCGGAAGGGGTCCGATAACCTTAAGAGAGAGAATTACATGCTTTGGAAGGAGTCCACTGTATTGGAAGATGGTTTTGAAGGGGGAAGATGAGGGTTCTTGCTATGTTTCAGACAAACTTTGCAATTCCCAAGTGTACTTATGGTTATTTTTCAACCAAAGGGAGGGGATAAATATATAAGGGAGTTATTAACATAGTTAAAAATAGGGGATGAGGAGATAGATAGGGAGCTATATAGTAAGGTTAGCGGTTAATATGTCCAGTGATAAGAAAGCTCTAAGTATGTGAATCTTAGGATTTTTAAAGGAAGCAATGATCCGTAAAGGAAGTATGAATATTGCTTGAGTAAAGCAGATCTTTGTCAGGGTGAATTATTATGAAAATGATGAAAAGGAGAGTTATCAAGCAGATCTTGGCCTCTCTAGGTGGAGTTAGTAGATGATTTAGGGGAGAGAAGAAGGGGAAGTTAGACATGCCTCACTTGAAGTCGTTCAAAATGGGAACTGCCTTGCTATACTGATCGAATGGATATAACTTTTGAAAACACAAAACTGATCATAATCAATGATTCTGCAACCAAAAAGCTACCTACCCACCCTACTTACCTAACATTTTTTCTTCTTTTTGGTTTGGGTGCAGTTAGACTTGCAGATCTAGCTTTTCAACTTTTCTTTTTCTGTCCTCCTATCTACAGACTACCCTTATTTCTTCCAAGGGCCCAGATTAAACAGTTGGGCTCCTTTGCTTCTCTACCTATCTAAGAATCCGCCAAGATTAAACTGTTTGGACAGATATTCATTCTCTATATTCTAAAACAGGAAATTGAAACCTAGGGAGACCAAGATTAAGCTGTTTGGACCTCCCTTTAGCATGGAAAGTCTTCAAAAATGGAATAATTCTTCAAAATTGGAATGCAGAAGTTGAGCTTTGATTAGCATTCTTTCATGGCCTCTTTCTTTGGTGTCTGTGAGAAAATATGGAGCATTGTAGCATGCAAAGTATGATATATTTTTCCTGTAAAAACGTCAATCATGAAATATGAGTAACCTGTTGCAGCAGGAGGCTAACACATACTGTAACCTATACATAGACAAACACCGAAAGCAAAGTGTTGCCTTGGGCGGCTTATTTATGCACAGTCCTACCCTACTTTGTAACCAAATCAATAGATCAAGTGATATTGTAATGCCAGATCAACCAGTCAAGTAACTGTGACAAAGATACTACTTGGAAATGCTTCAACCAAGACACAATTGAAAAGGCTGATAGCCATCCATGCACATAAGGAGTCTGGTTGTGTAAAAGACAATCTGACCTATCATTCAAACTAAAAATAATTTCCATGTATGCTACATTAGTATCAAAGAAACCAGACTCTGTTTGCTGCCCTAACTCCTCAAGACATGCTTCCAACTGCAAACTATTGTTGGCTTATTTGGGCTTGAACTAGGTTTGGAAGAATTATTTAGCCAAACAAAGCCTGCAGCTACCGGATTTTTCAGCAACAGCTCGTGAAGCACGGACTGAGGTCTCACCCACTTGGGTAATAGGGGAGGGTGTTGGAACCAAGTTTTCATACCTTGGGGATGTCTTGGATGTGGGTTGGGCTCACGCATTGATCTGCAACCTCGCGCTACACCATATCCGCACAAATTGGAATACCCTTATCATGCTTATTACATATTGAATCACTTATTACTGGTTTGATCTAGTTAAAAAAATCTTTAAGCACACATTTATTACTTTTGGTTACTTTTCACATCAAGATTAACCCAGTTCACATGTATTCAGTTGTAGCAAATGCAGAAATCATAGTAGTTCATTTATCATAAAAGAGTAAAGTCACAATCAACACAAAATTCAGAAGAAACTTATCTTTATTATCAATCTCCAAAAATACATCCAGATCCACCCTGCACACTCAACTCTAGGGCTCCGTGCACACAACTGCGGACTTTCCAAGCCTCTGCACACACAACTATAGAGCCTCTACCTTCTACCCTTCTCCCTCAACTCGAACTTACAATTGCTCTCAGAATATTCACCCATTACATCTTAGGACCAAAAACACAAAACTGAACTACCTTTCCCTCATAGAGCCTTGCTCTATTTATACTTTCCCTTGGCCCATGACCCCACTATGGGCCGACTCTATTACTATTTCTTTACATTATTTTTGGGTGGACTACCCTTCGACTCAACCTACTATAGCTCATGCTCCATGCTTTTTGTGAAGTATTTTACCCTAATATTACCCAAATTTGCGAGCTTTGCACCCCATACTCATTATATTGGGATTTCGCTACCCAATAGTCCCCCAACACAATTATCGTGACTCATCCCAAGTCACTGAGCTAGTGCGTCCATCTTTGCATGGAGGTCGGTTAACAACTTTAGTGCGTCACTGGTACTAGCAGTAAATTCTTCCATCATGCACTGCATTTGTTCCACCTGTGGTGCTAATATTTCTGCCCCTGTCTTAGTTGTATCCATCCTAGCACATTCTGCCTTCATGTGTGCTACCTTATGCTCTATGTTGGTTGAAACTACAAATTCCTCATCCAACCATGGCTAGATATGAGCTTTCACCACTACCTCCTTCTGTCTCGCAGCTTCAGCCTGCATTGTCGTGTCCTGCACCTCCCTCATCTTAGCCAACCGTTGCAGGAAAGCAACAGTCTGTGCAGTTCCCCAGAGCTGATCGCAAGCGTGCTGAAGTTCCTAGGCCTCCGCTTCCAACCTACGGAGTGTGGGATCTTCTTGAAGGACAGTTAGCATATCAATCGACTGAGTTAGCAACTTGATACATTCTTCGAGTGACCATACAAGCATTGTGCGCCCAATATCAATAATGTTCTTGCATTGTACTACAACCTCTGGGGGCATTGGTGGTGGGACCTGCAATTTCAACTTGGTGATATGTGCGCTAAGTTTGAGCTGCATCCATGCGAACTCTTTTTTTTCCATCGGAATTTTGTAGCAAATGTACGAATCTATGCTTCAATAGGCAAGTCCCCTGTAATATCTAACAATTGAGCACTCAGACAGGCTTCCACTACTACCTTTTCCATTTACATTTTTGTGTGACTGCTTCATTGCGTTGGAGCCGTAGATGTTCAATATTAATTTTCTGCTCTTGGAGTATCTGCTCGACATGGCCAGCCCTTGTGAGAAGTTTTATTGTGGTGTTTTCATGAAGTTGTTGCAAACTATCACATGGGAGTGTAGCCACTTTCAGTCCCAACCCGAAAAGTCATTCTAGTATTGCTCGGTCTTCCGGTTGGTTGGTGACCAATGTGCCTACCGAGATCAGAGTAGACTGAGCAACCTGGGCTCTGAGCAATGGTTTTGTAGCTGTCATATCGGAGGCTTCTGTAGAAACGTTAGTGCCCACCTGCGTAATTCTTGATCCCAATTCACATAACTATGTCTGGATCTCCCCCAACATAATCTGTTGTTTCGACATAGCCTCATCGACTACCTCCCAAGTAGCTTTGCGAAAAATGTTTTTAATGTCATTTAGATTGCCCTCCGTTAGGGTGGTAACTTCACTGTCAGTCTTAGATGCTTTTTCTTTCTTTTGTGCCTTCAGTTGCTCTGGTGTGGCTGAGCGCTTTAATGGGGTACCCGTTGCAGCCAGCTAAGTGGTTTCCTTCTAAGTTCCTTTGTCCTTTGCTGGTGTTTGTGCTCTTGGTACTGGTTTATCTGTTGCTACAAGTTTTGCCTCTCCTGCTACCTTAACTTTTGCAGCATATTGTTCATTCCTCTTTTGTTGTGCAGCGCACTTAGCTGCCTCTTTTTGTTTCTAAATAGTGGCCTCGTCGCATGCCACTAATATGGGTCCTCACCAAGTCGTGAGCCAAGCCTCAACAATCTTGTACGTCATTAGTGACAATGAACCAGAGAGGGGTCCATGTCTGGGCTGTGTCCTTCCACACCCAAATGTAGACATGATGCATATCTGCTTTGAATTCTGCAATGTGCTTCATACTCTCATAAACTTCATTTGGTAAGCATGGTAACGCATTGATCCACTGATGCACATTCGCGTCCATCAATACCCAAAAGATCTTAATCCCCTGAATTTTGCTTGCATCCTTAGTTTCCCAGAGGGATGCATACTGCACGGCTTTTGGCCATTTTGGGGTTAAAACAGGAAACTGGTTGTCTTTAGGCAACTCAGTAGTGACCAACATGAAGGACAGTAGCAGCCACGCATAATAGAATGGCTTTCCTTCTTCCTAGACTTCACGACAATTGGCTAAAAAAAATTCACAAAGAAACTGTGACCAATTGAATCGTACACCAGCGGCACATTCTTCAGCTAGTGCGATAACTACGGTGAAGACCTTAGAGCTCTGACATTTCCCCATTACTTTTCTTGTTAGCAACTAAGTGGCCACTGTTGAGTGATAAAAAGGTGTCTTTTTAACTCCTAATTATCTTCACATTAATTGTCAACCCAGGGACGACTTTTTATTTCAAGAGTGTAAGGCGGCTATTTACTCAAGAGTAATGTTTTGCAGTATAGTGCTTAGAAGTAAATGGATGCTTGAAAAGAAATCTAACTACAACAACATAAACTCAAATGCTCTGAAATCCAACTATTCACTCAACAAACATCAATCGAGGATACAGTAGCAATAACTCATTCCTCTAGAGATTGATACAATTGAAATCAAACTAGAACAAGACAATCAATTTGAGAACGAGGAAGCAGTAACCAATGTTCTCTACAGTTGACAGCCCTACTTTAAAACAATTAAAATGAAATAGAAATTGAACTAAAGCTGCTATTGAAAGTAAATTATGAAAACTCTTTAAAAGCAAACTCTTTGCAATTAATCAACAGAAATGAATAGCAAAGTAAATGGACAGCAAACTGTAATTAAAGGAATCGAATAACCAACAGCCTATAATGAATGTCAAATTTTGAAATGAACAACATAACAATATACATTGAGAAGGATAATAATATTCGTTATGATGCAAAAGAACAGCCACGTGATTCAATCTCAACTTGTGCAATAAAACAATTTCATAAAATATTATAACAGCTCGTTGCAAAAACATGAAACGGTAAGGAAATACGATTCAAAGAAATAAGAATTAAATCAAACCGTCACATGGCGGAAACTGAAAAGATATAATATAGTAGCATCATACTCCACCAGAGGTTGGGCCCTTAGCCGCCAGCGGATGCTACTAGGCTACTTCCGATGAGAAGAATGAACAACAACTCTTTTATTTATTCATCATCAAACTGTGAAATCATTACAACAGTTGAAGCTTTGAGAACTACAATGGTAATGCAACAATCTCCTTTTCCTCCTATTCTATCCTATCCCATCATCATTCCTAAATTTCCAATTCTGAATCCTCAATTCTCCCCCATTTTCCTCTCTATCTCTCTCCCTATCTCTGATCTCTGTTTTCATTTAAATAGAGAGAGATCAGAGAGCAGTTACAACTTAGATAACTACAACATGATTTCTATTACAAAATTGGATTTTTTCTAACCAATTTATCAACAAGAAAATATATTTTCATCTATCTTTCAACAAGAGCAAGGCAAATTTGGCTTTGCGACTGAGATTTGGAAAACGGCCACAGAGCAAATCTGAGAGAATCATACTCAAAGAACTCTATGTTTCTCTCAATACAAGCCGAATTTGGGCAAACTGTTCTTCCCTAATATTAATTTGGTCCATTTTGGACAAAACCCATGTTCCGGATTTTCCAGATTCTTCTTCATTTGCTCAAAATCTCAACCGCAAAACTATCACTTCTTATTCCAGCGAATTTTTGAGTTGGAATATTTAATGATCAAATCTTCAATTTGGAAATTGTATTGGAGGATAAAAATGGTGAATAATGTTATAACCAATTTATTAAAACTATTATTGATAAAATCATGCATAATCATCAATTTATTAGAAATAAAGGAGAATAAATAATATTCATCCATAAGAGCAATAAATCATTATAAATAGATTTATATAATAAATTATAATAAAAGACATGATAAATAAGAGTAAAAATGGATGAAATAAGTGTTTAAAAAGTGGTCGTATTCATGGCCCAACATACCCCCACACCAAATATATTGTATGTCCTCATGCAACCCAAAGAGAAAACCCATGTGTTAACCAAGCAATAAAAAAATTGTTCATCTCGGCTCATGAAGTGGATAGAACAAATGAATTCTTTCTGAATTAATGAATATTCACTTTTAGCAATATTGATGAAGGCATAACAATTTTTACAATGACATTCAACTATATGTATATATGAAGTGGCAACAAAAAATGATATAAGTAACGACAAACTTCATTAACCATTTTCCCAAAAACTACAAACCAACGTTTGTTGAAATGTTGCAAGTAAATTTGTAATATATGAATGCCTCTATGATCCAAAAATCAGATCGTTTTGATGCACAGATCATGAGATATAAAAAAAATGGTTGTAGTTGAGAGTGCATGATTTTCGAAATTTTATGAACCAATTTAACTTGAAATTATCTGGGTATGTGTATTTTAATAATATGTCTGTGTTTTCCAGAGATCACAAGAATTGAGTTCATAGTTTTAAAAATATTATGGAAATCAATTTCTGCACTATGTAAAAATGAAATTATATGCCTTAAATGAGAAAGAAAATAGAAAACATCCATCATGCATAGCAATTCCTCCCCCTCTGAAGAATTAGCATGTCCTCATGTGATGCTAGAAAACAAATTGAGGTGGTTGCTACCATCTGTTGAATTCTATGCTTAGTCTAAAACAACATGGAATAAAGGAGGCGTTGAGAATGAATAAGAATAACATTGGATGATAAAGAATATGGATGACATGGTCATAAGAAAGAAATGAATGAAAGCAATATTCCCCCAAAACTGAAGGAGGATATGCAGCTGAAAAATGGGAAGTGGTAAAGATGTGGAATGAAGGATGATAAATAATGCTCAAAATAGATTTCATTAAATTCTCCTAAATTCATAATAAATCATAAAATTATGCTATTTTACCTCAAGTTTTACCTCCAAAAAAAAATGTAGAATGACATGTATGGACTGGCATTTGTTGAAGCTGATGTAGACAGAGTTGGTGCTGAAAGTGGTGAAAAATGTGGAATCCAGGAAAGCACGTCATGTTTGAACAATTGTTCATGTTCACGAGTTGCTCGAGTCGCTTCTATTAGTTGCAATAGTGTGGTCATGTTGCGAATAGAGTTCTTCCCATACTTGTTGTTTTCCTATAAACAAATCACTATTTTGCATATAATGTTCTTGAATCCACATTGTTAGTTTTGAATAGCAATAGATTAAGATGCATGCAAAAATGTCAATCAAAAACTTTTGTATACATGTAATACTAATATTTTGTCAAATCAACAAGTTATGGCAGAGTGCAGTAATCATAGCACATGCTATCCCATAATGCATACATTCCCCCTCCAATTGGAAAAGGAATTCCATGACCATAAAGCATATGAGAGGTGTTGCGCTGATGGCAAGGCAAGGGAATGAACAATACAACAGTAAATGAAGCAGAGTACACATATCAATGATAGGATAGCGAGAGTTATGGTTATAATGAGAGCAGAGTGTGTCAGGATAGTTATAAATAAAAGATAGGACGCTTTAGATTGATGATAAGTTATGCAAAAAAGAAAAAGGACAACAATATGCCAAAAATATTCTTTACTGATGGTATTCTAGCTGAAAATGATGTGATTGATCATAAAACAATTTCTCATGCATAAAGGTTCAAAACAAGGAAAAAAAATTAAGGAAATAACTTCTCCGATAAAAAGAAAAAATAAGAAAAGGGTATTATAGTAATAATTGATGATAAAATATAACTTCAATACCATAAGTAGAGCCTCTGCTGCCAGCATGTGTCTATAGCCTCAGTAGGGTTGCCTTTTAACCCATATGAGCCAAGATCTTCAATTTATAAATGGAGAGTTCCAGTGTTGTTCTACAGAAGAGATCAGTGTGCTGGCATGGTAACCAGATAACTACACTGCCATTCACTGGAATGTAGCAAAAGTGATCAAGTCGGCTTGTGATGAGACCTCCTGTTCCAAGGATAATTTGGCTATCTAATGGATCATAACCCTAGTGTGGTAGCCATAATGGGAATGTCACTTTGTTACAGCCTTATGAACATGGTAGGCTAGCTCGTAATGACACCCCTTATCCTCCATCTGCGAACAAAATTTTGTTGTTATTACACACATTTTTATGATAAAAAGAGGGAGGCTCGTTACTCCTTAAGAGTAAGGATGGTGGAAGAAGTTAAACATGTCAATAGAAAAAAATATACCCATAATCTCATTTATTATAGACACAGAAGGTTATAACCAGGAAATGTGGAACTAGCATGGTATTAAGATGATCAATCAATATCATGTACAGCAAAAAACAATGTAGTAAAGTAGTATATAAATAATTGTGTCCCTTTTGACAATAAGCTATCATCAAGGAGCTATCCTATTAAAGATCATAACGTGAATGATATTAACTCGCTTCAAAAGAATCCATAACTATTGTCCTCATAAAAGTAGTGTACTTCATGCCATGAAAGGGAATCAGTAAAATGAAGTTGAGATGAATTAGGAATAACCCCACAAGAAGAAGAAATGGTTGCTCTCGAAAATATTCCCAAAATGTTGCTCCTTTGAAGGAACAGCAAAAACACTCAAAAAGTGTTGTTATTTGTAGGGAACAACAAAGAAAATGCATGCCAAAAAGCAAAAATACACACAAAAATGTGTTGTTCCGTGTAGGAAACAACGAAAAAACGCATGTGAAAAAGTGTTGTTCCCTAAGAGAAATAAGAAGAAATGTGAAAATGATGTTCCTTTAAAAAGGAAGAGCAAAATTGTGAAAGTGTTGTTCCTTTTTTGAAAAGGAACAACAAAGTACAGAAGTGCTATTCCTTTTAAAAAGGAACAACAAAAACGTGAAAGTGCAGAAGTGTTATTCCATTCGAAAAGGAACAGCAAAACATGAAAGTGCAGAAGTGTTGTTCCATTCGAAAAGGAACAGTAAAACGTGAAAGCGCAGAAGTGTTGTTCCATTCGAAAAGGAACAGCAAAACGTGAAAGTGCAGAAGTGTTGTTCCATTCGAAAAGGAACAACAAAACGTGAAAAAGGAACAACAAAATGAACCATGGAAAAGGAACAGCAAAATGAACCGTGGGAAAGGAACAACAAAATGAACTGTGGAAAAGGAACAACTGACAGAAGAGGTGTTGTTCTTTTGAAAAAGGAGAAACAAAACGAAAATGTTATCCCTTTGGAAAAGGAACAACAAAATGCACAAACATAAAATACAAGTACGCAAAGAATGAATTAGCTGTTCACTGTATTGATGTTGAGGATGGGTTACAGTTTGAATGAAGCAACACCTGAAACACAAAATATAAGAGAGATCAGAAAAGAAACGACATTTTATTTAAAAACAGTATGTAAATAAATAAATTAAGTTACAACAGCTATGATATTATGTAAAAAAAATGATCTTTTTTAAAAATGTTTTGGCAGCAATGACAAGACATGAATTTTCAAATGAAAATAAAATATTCATTTCTTCTATTATGAATCCATTGGGTAAGGAGTTGGATGAAATTTCCTTGTTTCATTAAAATTTCTTTCAAGAATCACATATCCATAAATTGACCTTCTTTTTCTCCTAGGACCTGCAAAAAACGAGTATCTACCTGCAATAAAACATTAAATCACGGAGAAAGAGAGGTGCACGGGCTCTCCTAATCCAAGAATTATGCCAAAAAAAACAATTAGTTACTCTGTATAACAAATCCACGGAGAAAATAACAAAGTAAAATTTATTTATTACCCGCGGGAGAGCAGTGGCCAATCATGCTAACCTGCAGTGTTTTAATCACAACTTCTTTGTTTTTTGTCCAAATTGAGTGATTCCAAAGCCAGATGAGAGATAATTCAAGGGTGTGTTTCCAATAGAAACATGGTTTGAAATTTCAATGATATGATATGTCAATTTTAGTTAGAACAACCTGCATAACAGAGTCATTTTCGATTACCCATCTTAGACCAACAGTTGATATTTCAAGCATAAATTTTTCGTTTGATGTCGGATTCGAATGATTTCAATTGGAAATTAAATTATATTCATTTATTTATTTCCAATATAAATATGTTTGGAATAAAAGAATAATTGATAGGTCAAATACTGTAAGGAACAACCAGAAAAACAAAGTTTTAAGGGTGCTGATTTACGATAGATAGTCGGGTTTTTTATCATAACTTCTCCATATCATATCAAAAATGAATTATTCCAATTTACTTGTAAACTATATTCATAGGGGAATCTACCATAGAAAAATGTTTTTAAAATATGGTCATTTAGGCCTCCAAAAACTGACCGTCCCAACTCTGTTCCTGAGCTTCCCGCTAGACACCCTGTCAATGTTTTGGTTCTAAATTTTTCGTTTCAAATCCAAATTAAGTGATTCAAATTGGGTTGGAAAGTAGACATCAAGGAATACTTATGATAGAAATTTGTTTTTAAAATATTCCCTTTTGGTCCCTCAAAACATGACTGTCCCGACTGTTTTTCTAGAAATTTCATCAAGCCCGCAAGCCAAAAAAATGATATTCAAGCATTTTTTCAAATTGGTGATAAAAATGAAAATGAGTGTTTGTAGAACTATTATTTCTATTATAAATCATCTAAATACACAAATGAATTGAAACATTTATCACCGATGTTGATTTCGATAGCGTGTTGCAACAAAAAAACAACTAATTTTACAAAAATAAAAATAAAAATGTGTTTGTTTTATTCCTTTATTTATTTTATTTTCTCCACTATACTAATCTTCTTTGAGAATCACATATGTTTATGTATAATAGTATTTCCAGTGGAACCATTTTAGAAATAAGGCCTCTAGTATGTACATACCCAAATTTGAAAAATACAAGTTGATAAAAATTAGGGTATGAGAAGCCATCTTCCCTTGAAAAAAATGGTATCAAAAATTGTTGAAGTATGGAGTGATGTTGAAAACAAGTGATGGAGTGAAACTAATCTTCAATATATTCTTTACTTTCTTGATTTCCCATAGCCATCATACCATGAAGTTCTTGATCTTTTAAAATGGATTGTTGATGCAAACTAAAAGAAACCTCATTTTTTCCCATAACTATTGGCATTATGATGCATGTGTTGTACTTGACGGCAACCCACTCATAGAAGATCATCTCACTTAGTTATAACTAGATGAATATTTAAGAAGAGATATCAGATGTGACTGAATGCCTGGGGTGCAGGACATCTCAAAGGAATCAGATGATAGTTCTACGTGTGACAAGTTAGCCTTGCCATCAAGTCCAAAGGAGAAGATTGTTGGCATTATGAGACAAGTGTTGTCCTTGATGGAAAATCACTCGGATGATAAATTATAGTGCAACAAAGTTCATGTGATTTCATGAAGATAAAATTTTCTTTCATGTAGAGAAATGTTCACAGACCTTTATGCAGAGAAAAGTTTATTTCATGTGGAGAAAAGTTCACGGAATTTTATGCAGGGAAAAGTTTATTTCATGTGGAGAAAAGTTCACGGAATTTTATGCAGATAAAAGTTTATTTCATGTAGAGAAAATTTCACGCACTTTTATGCAGAGAAAATTTTATTTCATGTGAAGAAAAGTTCACGCACTTTTATGCAGAGAAAAGTTTATTTCATGTGGAGAAAATTTCACGCACTTTTATGCAGAGAAAAGTTTATTTCATGTGGAGAAAAGTTCACGCACTTGCGGAGAAAATTTTATTTCATGTAAAAAAAAAGTTCACGCACTTTTATGTGGAGAAAAAGTTTATTTCATGTGGAGAAAATATCACGCACTTTTATGTGGAGAAAAAGTTTATTTCATGTGGAGAAAATTTCACGCACTTTTATGTGGAGAAAAAGTTTATTTCATGTGGAGAAAAGTTCACGCACTTTCATGATTGGTTCATGGTATTGGTCCGACAGTGTTTTGATCCTATGGTTTTGGTCCGTGGTATTGCATCCAAAAGTGTTGATACCAAGTATTGGGTTCATGGTATTGTGTTATTATGGTTTTGGACCGTGGTATTGTGAAAGGCCTAAGACTATAAAAGTGGAGGGAGATCATTTGGCAAAGCATCATCTGAATTATTTGAATATCTGATAAAGTGCTAGATCTAGAATACTATGATTGGGTTATGGTGAAAATCTGGATCTGAGCTAAAGAGGGATCTCACCGGTTGATGGAGAACAAGATCTAGGCATAGATCGGGATCAAATGGTTTGAAATGAACTATCTCTATATATTTGATTATGCTTACTCTAGATCTGTATATTGACGCTTGTAATGATCTGATCTGGGTATAACTTAAGTTTGAAATTGCTACAAGTCATGTATGAATATTTATAGATCTGTACATGGGTTGGCTTTGGTGTAAGCGTGTATGTATGCAGGTTTGGCTCATTGTAGTAGTGTATATGATTTGAGCTATGATATTTGAAGTCACAGGTGGTTCTCGTTGTTGATGGGTTCTGATGACAGTTTAAAGGTGTCAGTATTTTGCATATCATGTTTGGTTGATTGTGTTTAGCTTCAGTATTGATGGATGAGAACTAATATTGGATCAGGATCATAATGACTCATATTTATGTGATCTGATGGATTAGATCTGGGTGCTAACACATATATTATCCTTGTATATGTATTGATCTGGTGTTTGGGTGATTCAGAAGATTGATTGATTATGTGCTTCAATGATATTAATGGGTGCAATATGAAAATTGGATGAAACGTGGCCTTTCAGATTATGTGTTGTGCTTCAGGAGTATCCAGTCTGAAAATGTATGAAACGTGGTACCTAGAGGAAAGAAGATTGTAGGCCGGCGCCTACGTACTAGTATCTTAGCTAGTACAAGAACTATGGGGGTTGTAGCTCCCTTGCAGGAGAGACTGGAGAACGAGAGAGGGTTGTAGCTCTCTGCAGGTAGAAGCCTGCGTACTGGTATAAGACTGCACTAGTACAGAAATATTGTAAAAGGATTTTCTTATTAAGAAGAAGATTGAGATGACTTGCAGCAAGTGGTTTTCTCCCACATTGGGTTTCCACCTTATATCATAGTGTTCATGTGTGTGGCTTATGTGTGATGATCTGTTCTATTTTACTGCACCTGTTTACTGCTAATTTTCTAATGCACTCATTAAGGATCAAATAAATGAATCATAAGAAGTTGTGGAAGTAGCATATATGAATATGAATATGGAAATGAAAAAGTTTTATTGATGTGATAATACTGATTCCCCCCCCCCCCCTCTCAGTATTATTTCCAACAAAGGAGAGGGTATTTTTTAATAGGGACTATTTAGTAAATATGGGTTTAAGTATTTTATTTTGGGGGATTAAGGTCTAGGGGATAGGTGGAGGGATTTTGTTTGGGGGATTAGGGTATAGGGGATAGGTAGAGGGATTTGACAACAGAATGTGGGAATAAGGGATATGGTAAGCAGGGAGGGTTTTTAGACAACCTAGAGTTTGAAAAATTTTAATAGGAAAACAACTTTAAAATCTTGAAAAGAGTGTTGGGAGGATATTTTATGGAGTATGCTTACTTGCTTGAGGCTCTAGGTAGCAAAAGGAGCGATTCGAATGGTTGTAATGATGGTTTTGGTGTTTGTTGGCCCTATGCGCAGCGCCTTGTACAAGTGCATAGCACTCTAGTTGTATGTATAGTGCCATGCAAAAATGCACTGGCAAACAGGCCCTATGCATAGCGCTCCCTCCTCTATGCGTAGCGCTCAAGCTCTATGCGCAGCGCCCAAGCTCTATGCGCAACGCCCAAGCTCTATGCGCAGTTCTCAAATTGATAGTTGATTTTGACTACCTTCCCGGTGTCCAAATTGAGCTTATGATAGCTCATTGGAAAGGTCTCTCTCTTGGCTACATAATGGACCTATCAATCACTAACAATTATAGATTATAGCCCCTAAAAAGTTAATTCTCCCAAGAATAGTCAAAACGTGCAAAATGAGGGTGCAAAAATGAAGTGTTCTCTTGCGGAAACTTTTGGAGGTTTTCCTCAACTCCAAATTGAGATCATGATAGCTAATTGGAAATATATTTCACTCTATTTATCAGTTGGCTCATCAAGCAAGTCATTTGGACAATCCAGCTAGAAGAAAAATTAATTTTCCCAAAGTCACTATAGAAGTGCAACAACTCTCTTGTAGCAACTGTATTTTTGACATTTCTCTAAAACCATGAGACCTGTGTAAAAAGAGAAGGAGGCTTTTCATCCTTGGCCTATTATGGACAAAACCCTCTCTCACTCTTGCCAAATTCATCCCTATTTGGTCTAGAACATAGTTTGAAGAAAAATCGGCCCTATGTGTGGCAAATGATTTGTCCGTTGAAATGACTTCTTGAAAAATGATGGAGACATGATGTTTATGATTTGGAATATCCTCATACTTGCTGAAATGACCTCCCTTATGCCTCATATACTTAGATATCTCTAATTCCGTAGCCAACCCTAGCTCAATGGGTGAGGAAATTAGGGTTTAGTGCTTGTGGAAAATGATGATTTGGACACCCTTGGGAAAAGACAACTCCCTTTGGCATGCACTTAACCCTTTGAAACTTTACCCTTTCACTTGACTATTTCCTTTGACAAATTGATATTTTGATGGTTTGACATATTTGGAACACTGAGTTAACAGCTTGGGATGGTGAAATTATTACATTTGAAAGACATAAAATTACATAATGAAATAAGCATTTCTCTTTACAAATCATCTTCACATGGTGAAGGGATGTTATTTGATGACCCTTTACTTGTTGGTCTTATGCAATGGAATGGAACCTTGGCAACCTTAATGACCTAATGAAACCTTGAAAAACCCTAAAAGACCTAATGAGACCTTGAAAGACTGAATTTAAAGATGACATAATGACCTCATGACTGATACAAATGGCATGATAAAAATAACTTTATGGATGATGTACATTCAACAAGATATGAAACTATCCCAACAAGTAATCACATTTAGGGAAGAGTGATGTTTTTGGACTAGGACTCCCATCGGTGACTAATTTTTTTGCATGACCTAGTGGAATGATAATAAAAAAATTGTGGGACAACTAAAATGAATATGAAAAGAGAAATTTTGATCATTGATGGCAGTGTGCAAATATTGACTCTAACATATGTTATGGGCATACTAGATGTATTTAGAGTAGTGGACTTGAAACACATTGTGATGATGTGGTTTTCCATTTGTTCATGTTATGGATGTCTTCTTAGGGGAGGAACTAGTGGATGACTGGAGAAAGGAATGGGTGGATTACCAATATCACTTGGTACTGCATATATGAATCAAACAGATTAATTTCTGGGTTCACAGACATGATGTCACCATACCAAAATGTGGATTCTGATATAATGAACTCATTATCTCCTAGACAACGCGGTGGATGAACAACAACAATGTCTAAGGGATTGGGTTGTTGATGTAAGATAGAAGAATGATTAAATGGATCATCCTCATGGTGAGCTAGAGTGATATGGGACTCTAAAGGTTCTTCGACATGGGGAATAAGGATGGGACTAGAGTCAACACTACTAGATGCACTAGGGGAGTTGGGGAGAATTGCTTCTCCTGGACTCTCAAAAGTGGATGCCCCCTTACCCAAACTTTGTGTGGTAATGTAATGGCCACAAGGTGGATGTGGTTCAAATATATGGGTTTGAAGTAAGGCATTATTGAACCAATTTGCCTCACCGTGGAGGAACTCCATCGATTCGACACCATAGTGATCATGCATTTGCTATGGAATGAAGTACGTACAATGGTGCATATCATCTTGTTGTAGCGACTACAACACCCTTCAAAATTTTGTCCTACATCCAATTTTGGAGCCTTCCTCGATTTTTTCCTTGATGTTTGCAAACACTTGAGCTCATCCCATGAGCTCATGTCGAGTCTTTGCACCCTCCTCACTTGACCGTTCACCAAACATCTTTTAGCATGTTAGTCACAATGTCATGCTTGCAGTCATGTTCTAGCTATTTCCAAGGTCTGCCTTCATGTGTACAAGTCGTATTTGCTATGTAAGAATTTTTCACACTCACACACGAAGTCGTATGCAATTTCAAGCAAGTGTTGCTGCATTGATTCAACAATCTATCTCAAGTGTCGTACTTGTCGCTCGCACCCGTTGGTTAGTCACACTGAGTGAATGTTGTGTTGATGGTTTGAGGCATCTTGTCATCGAGTCATGTTGAGTGTGTGTTCGCAAGGACATGCATGCACGAGTTCACTCGTTCAAACACTTAGTCATTATACCAAAGTATTTTCGACCAGACCACCCTCCACTAGTCGGATCTCCACTGAGCTACACTGTGAAGTCTCAGCCCTCAATGGTCATGTATTGCTGCCCAAAATTGCCCAGAGATTGAGGCTACCTCCCAGGTAGTTTGTATTGCACAATCCTAGAATTGACCTAGCTGACTGTCACCCAAAATAGCACAAAAGTTTCTGAGAAAGCCATCTCAATATGTGCTTCTCAGAAGAAAATCTATCAATATTCCTACTAGTCAACCAGAGAGTTTGACCAAGCAGTGACCTCGGGCTTCACTCCTAGAAAAAATTTGCACAGAAGTTGCCAGCATGCCCCCCTCCATTGACTAAAGAAATTATGTAGACATGAAGGAAAGGAACCCGTTGCCTGTCACTGCACTGTCCCCGAAATTTTCACAGTTCTATCAGCCAGTCACCCTGTAAGCCATCTTGCAACTCCTCCTGAAAACTGCGCAGTTTTCTTGGACTATCCTCCCACTGCCTGACACACCGCTCAACCAAGAAACTACACAGACATGTCCTGCAGGCCAGCCTCTCAATTATGTGCAGTTTTGGCTAACAAGATCCTACAACCCGCTATCATCCTCCCTATAGAATTAGCATAGTTTTCACTGCCAATGTCCTGCCTGCTACCTGCACTTCCTCCTTGGAAAATTTACGCAGTTCTACCCTCCAGCCAAGTGAGATCCCGCAAATAGTCATTGTTGTTCTAGACTACTCATCTCAACCTCCCAGTGACCTTTGCGTAATTTTCCTTGATAATGCCCCAGAGCTTGCATCCATACCTAAAATGTGCTCCACGCAGTTTCAGAGCTTTGTCCTCTCTCTCGATCACCTGCATCCGAAAATGAAAGTTGATGCAACATGGTAGACTAGGTTATTTCTGGATTTGATGTCATCTCGTCATGAGTGATTGTAGATACAAGTACATGGATGCAACATAGCTTGATGATGAACAGGATGAACAAGGAGCGCATGACAGAAGGCTTTTTTGCGAATGGATGAACACATGAAGTATATGAAGTACCAGCAAAGGAGATAAATGCATGTGTAACATCAAGAGAACACCAAGACCATCGAAGGCTCTACACACCTTGTCAGGCGGAGGTGAAGCTATGATACACCAAGAGCACACTCATCACTCAACAGTGCTACAACTCGACATGGACACCACCATCAACCTGAACATACCAGCACTATCGTGTCGAGTCATGTCATGAATCATCTCGGCCACATCACTATTGTGGGCCATATTGTTGTAATCAATGTAATGTAACATGGAAGTCCAAGAGACCCACATGTAAATTTGAATAGTTGTTTAAGTCAAGTAGTCATGAGGGAAGTTGAATAGTCACAAGGGTCAGTTTCACCCTTGGCTATATATACCCCTCATTTGTACATGCAAAATATTTTTCGCCTTGGCTCCTCCCACATAGCCTTGAGAGTCTATAGTCTTTTCTTTAAGGAGCGAGCTGAGACTCCAACACCCCACTATCGGGGTTATTGATGTATGGTGCACCGATGTGTCTTAGAAATTTCTCATAATTCATAAGCCTATTAACACGGCAACATGTTTTAACACATGTATCATATTTGTTTGTAAGACTATTCTTTGGACACTTGTAATGCATGTTGATTTAACCTGTATTAAGACAGTTGAACTATTTCAGTTGTTCTAGTACATATGCTTTTGGAAATGTGTTGTATCAGTTGTTAACATTGTCTCTCGCGTGTGGACTATTCTGTTGGACACTCGATAGACTCATTCTCGTAAACTTGTTATAACTACCGCTGCACTCGTGTGGACTACTCCCCTAGGTGTTGTACATGTTATCCGTTCACCTTGTGTTTTGTCACTACTGCATCCATGTGGACTACTCCGCTGGAATTTGCACATGTCCTACTATGTCGTGTGTCTCTAACAAATTTGGGACTATTCCCTTTCGACTTGAGACTCACTCTCACCCTCTCCCTCTACAATGAAATAACCTTGACACAAGAGACACTAACTACTCACTAGGCATGTGAAACTCATTGTTTGAATAAAAATTAAACCACTCCCATGTGCTGACAAGCAAGAGCTAAGGAAAATATTTAAGATAATGGCAACCAGACCATCATAACATATGGGCCTCCTACACCAAATGGTGTGAGGTCTAATTTGAAATTCATACTATGGAGATCCCATGAATGTTGGCGAGTCCAACACCATCAATACATCCCAAGGATAATGATGGGTTCTCATGGCTTCCATGATGTATTCATCAGAATGAAATATGGGAGAATGGGAGGAAGAGAGACCACATGATTAATATGAGCTCCCTGAGGCATCTTGTTGAGAGAAAAGGTTCACATATGCACTGTCAAGGCTAGGAGACAAGTGACTAGTAGATGGGAGATCTACCGATGTTGAGACCAAACTATTCATCGAAGGAGGTTCAAAATAATCACAATAAGAGACATCTAGAGAGTCCCAATACATCAATCTCATGGATGTCAATAGGTAGAGAATATGAGCGGTATGATCCATCATCTCAGCATCAAGGGGAGGGATCATGATGGGTGGTTGAGAGACCTCATGTTTTGGTGTAGGAGTGGAACTAGAATGTGTAGGTAGAGAAGAGGTGGAATCACTACGAATGGTCTCTAATTTGTAAAGCACTTTAAGTGTATCATGAAAATATTTGAAATAGGGATAACGATGAGAATAATGGCCATAATTATCACACAAATCACAGGGGTGATTTTTACGTAATGATATGTTATTCTTAGCTAACTCATTTAAGGTGACATGCATCTCACGAATGCTAGAACTAGGGAAGGTATCAGAGACCACATTCTCGATATGAGGGAGATCAGGATAATTATTGGTGGCATGGCCAATAACATCACACAAAGTGCATGGAGGAATAGGCTTTGGCGGCTTAGGAGGAGTTTAGAGTTGGGGGGGGGGGGGGGGGGGGGGGGGGGGGGGGGGCGGGGGGGTGCCTTGTCTTTAGTTCCCTTTTTTTGGGCTTTTACCCCCTCGCTAGATGCTTTCGCAAGAGGAGTAGGTTTCTATTGAATTTGTTGCGAAACTGAAGAAAAGGAAGGGGTAGCAAGAATAGGCTAGACTAGGGTCAAAGCAGTATAAGGTTTGAGATACTAGGGGGAGTGTTTTCAAGAAAATCAATGTACCAAACCGGGATCCCCAATGTAATGTTAGGTAAATGCAACGTAGCCATGATAGGTGTAGAATAAAATCCAAGGGGTGGAAATAAGAATGATATCTGACCAAAAGGATAATGACCTAAGGTAACTACTCTAACATGGTTAAGATCTCGGGGAACGGTTCTGGGCGGGAAGGGATTAGGAGAGATACCAGTAGAAGGAAATGGTCCATGAAGAGTAGTACCATAAGATTTGGTTGAGCTGGGAACAACAAGTTGTGAAGGTGGTGGTTGTTGTGAAGGCATACCATACCATTTGTGGAAGTTATGTGATGTTTGAAGCATGAAAACACTGGATGAGCTAGGCTCAGAAGGAGTAGGTGGTGGACCATAATAAGCACAAAGGGAAGTGGAATATTTGTAGACTCCATGAGATAAATTGGTGAGAGATGAGACAGTCTTATTGGCAGTCACTAGTGAGATATTGGACTGAGCTGAATTCTAACATTAGGGATCATAGTATGTCAACTAATCGATGGTAATGATCTTTCCATTATGAGGGAAGAACATATTAGGGTTAATCACAGATACGAAAATTGACATAGCATATGTATAAATACAACCCAAAATCATGTTGTAGTCTAATGGGGAATTAATGACTTCAATATGAATAGAGATAGTCTTGCTAGCAATAATGATAGGGAAGTTGCAATATAACCCAATGGGCTATGAGGGATGACCATCCCAAGCACAGAGATTGATGGTGGAAGGAGATAGGTAAGGTGAACTAAGTTTCTTCCAAGCACTGGCAAGCATCACATAAGTGGAGGCGCCTTAATCTACAATACACTACTGAACAATGATGTTTCTTATGGAGACTAATATTTGAAATGCAATAGATGAAGGTAGGGGAGGATTTTCTAATTTGTCAATGTGAAAGACAATCATACGATCATCTCAGGGATCCATATCACCCAAAGCAGAGACTATCCCTTTCTGATGGGATGGGAACGTTTGGAGGATTTCCAGCATTGACATGGGGGCATGAGACTACACCAAGTCATCTACTATGACATTGGTATGAGCGGATTTAGAAAAAGAAATGTTTCGACGTAATGGACCTTTGTAGATATTAGGAATAGCCTCCACCTTAGGCGGAGGGATTTATAAGGTCCCATTGGATGATGAAAGAGGCTCAGTGAATATTTGAGGTTGGGACTCAGTTGTTGACTTAGTGGGTGGCTTGTCATATTGGCGTGATCGATTCTAGAGGTTGACTTGTGCAATATTGACCTCATTAGAATTCATCATAAGAACCTGATAATCATGGTGACTAGATGGGGGAACTGGAGAGTTTCCTAACGTTGTGTAGGTTGAGCAGCAAGATATCCTTGGTGAGGAAAAGGATTGGTAGGCACAGTCGCTTGAGATGAAGCAAGAGAGGGAGGAGGAGCTACAGGTTGCAGTCCTCTAAAAGTAGCAACTTGAGCTTCCCATACTTAACACATTTGAGGTAAAGTGTGACACTCATGAGTATAATGGCCATATACGTCGCAGTAGGCACAAGGTTTGTTCGTATGAATACCCTTGTTTTGCTTGGGCTGTTTGCCTTATTGCTTGATTGCGAGATCAGACTAGGGTCCCGTTGAGGTGAAAATTCAAACCCCCCCTCCCTCCATTTTTTATGTATTTATTTCAAATAATGGGGACTCTTTCCATAATTTTTTTGCTAAATCGTCTTTTAATATTTTTTTATTTGGATAAGTGTCCTACAATTTTGCCAAATTTTCATTTTTTTCAGATTTTTCTTTTGATTGCTTCATTGTGTTTGATTTTCCTCTAGCGTTCCAATGTTCCTCATTTCATCTCATTTGGTTACACAGTTTGCAAATGACACTCCTCTGAAAATCAATAATATTTATTGCCAAAGCTAAAATATACAAAAAATATATTATTATAAATAATTATTTATTGAAATAAAAAAATTTAAATATTTTAATTAATTAATATCCTAATTAATCATCCTAGAGAACCACCGTAGTTGAGCCCTTCATATATAAACCAATATTCTACCATACAAAATTTTGATTTGACCCCTCGCTCATACAATATTGGGACTCATTAAAGTACCTCCCCGATGTTCTTTTCAAAAAAGAACTTCCTATATTTGAAAGTTCCAGTATAACCTATCGAAACATGATAGCACTCGTTTTGAAACCTCTGATATTAGTCGATCTCCAATACCCAGTTTGTTTTTAACCTCTCATGGGTTAGTTAATCGTTTGTATATAAGAAGTGTTTATATTATATTTTAATTTAATATTTTAAAAAATTATTTAATACAGTTATTTATTATATTTTAATTCTACTTTAACTAATTTAAATTTTAATTAAATTTTGTTATTTAATCAATTATTTAATAGATTTAGTCTAATTTAATTCAATTAATTTAATAATTTTTTTATTTTTAAAATTAATTAATTTAATAATTCTAATAAATTTATATATGATTAATTTAAAATTTTAAAATAATGATAAATGTATATATAATTAATAACTTAATTGGATTAGATTTTTTATTAAAATTTCTTAAGTTTTGTTGAGGCAAAAATTTTTCCAGTATTCTCACAGTTTTGACACTTCAACTTTGGAAGCTTATAAGTTGAGTTTTACTTGGTTAAATGAGGCTGAAGATGGCTCATTAGATAGATAAAATCATGGAGAATATTTCCAATGTGGTCGCATGACCATATTTGGTCATTAACTAAGCCTAAAATTTAGCATAAAATTAAGCTCCAAATTTGTAACCAAAACTAATTTTATGAGTTTAGCTTTTGCATTTTCATTGGCCCAAAGCCTTTGTTGATTAAAGATCCATTTGATTATGTTCTCTTTAACCAAAAATATAATTAAGAGGATTAGTGGGAAGATCATTTTTTTTTGGTTATTTAAATAAATTTTAATTGGCGTTGTTGATTTTCCCATATTTGGTAATTATTATTTTAATTTGCAATTTAATTTACCTTTCATTAGTTTTTGGTAGAAGAACAATTGAGGAGATAAGGAAGAGAAGATTTGGACCAATTAAATTGCTCCAGTAAGAGAGGAAAATGAATTTTGGTCAATCAATTTGTTGGAGAAAATTTATTCTCAAACAAATCTCTTATTTTCTATTTTCATTTGTAATTATATATATGGCTTTTAGAGAATTCTCAAGAGGGATTCCTCTTCTCTAAACCTAGAGAATTCCGAAGCACTATTGTAAGGGATTTTTCGTTGTAGGTGAGGGGAGAAAACTCAAATTTGGGTTATTGGGATTTGCCTTTTTCAATTCTAGACTTTGTATTGGGAGGAAAACTTGCACTATTGCAACTCTTTCTTTTAATGACGAGGCTTATGATTTGAGAAATATTTGTGGAGATCAAATCACAAAACAAAGCAAGAGACCAAGTCTTAATCAATTTTTATTTTAAATATTATTATTTTTAATGCAAATTTCATCGTTTTTAATCATAAATCTATGTAAAATGTTTTTCATGTTGAGCACTATTGTTTAATGTGAAGATGAAGGCATTTTGAATTAGCTATCTATTTCATTAGCTTTGTAGGTCCGTTGTTAATTTTATCTTTTGCTCTTATACTCAAATTAGATTTATGAATAACTATTTACTCATAAATCTGCTATCTAAATTCGATTTAATTACCATTGATATTGAGTGAATTATTTCCTAATGTTATTAGTTAATCATTCGCTATTAATAGATCTGTGAACATAACATGTTTTGGTAATTATAATATCAACCAGTAGTACTATTTCATTAGCCAGATATTCACCTAGAACCAAGCGTGCTAAAATCTCAATCATTTAATTACTTTTCTCTTGGTTGGATTAGATCTACATCTCCCTAATTGAGATAGGCTTAGGATTTCTTTCCTTTTTCTTACATTATAGGATTAGTTTGAATTTAGATTAATCATTACATTTCTAAGAATTCCTCTTATCAAAGAGGCAAACTTTAATTGTGGCTTGGTTGAGCCCTAGATCAGCTTAAAGATCACTTTCTTTCCTAAGCTCAGCGAGAGGGTTGATATGTTGTCTCTTCTCTATTGGTAAGTAAAAGGCATACTTTAAGCCAACAAAGATAGAGATAATGTAACTGGACCTAGTTTAACTATCTGGAACAACCATTCTAATTGGAAAAAGAGTTGTTTTAAGATTCCGAGCAAGTGGTCTCCCTTATAATGTTGAATGGTCAGTTTGGGCCATCAACATTTTTGGCACCAGAAGAAGGGCCATGGTAAATTGAATTCTTTGAATATTTTTTCTTTAATATTTTTTCTTATTACTATGGTTCCATTTAAAATATCTCCTTCGAGTTTATTTATTGGATCTCATCCAACAACAACTCCGGTAATAGCATTCCATACCCTATCTCAGGTAAAGTATAATGGTAAGACATCTACTTTTAGTCACCTCCTTCAATTTATTTGAAGTTGACATAATTTCAATATTGACAAAGGTGTTATTTGTAGGATTTTCACTATTACTTTGATTGGAAAATCCAAAGCCTAGTGCTTATCATTTCCAATTGCCTCCCTATGTAGATGGGATGAGTTTTCAAAGATTTTCCTTCACGCATTTCAAGAATATGATTACGAAAAAGTGTGTGATCAATTAGAATAATTGTGTAGGATGAAAGATGAGACTTTGAATATGTTTTACATTATATTTAAAGTAATTTTAATACAATTTTGGTCTAAATATTTTCCTCCTCAATTCCAATTAATTGGATGGCTCAGACATTTAGTGTCTATGTCCTGTGATAACTATGAAGAACTAGAAAGTATATCCATTGTTGATAATGATACAATTCCTCAAAATGAAAACTCTGATTCTTCAAAAATTAAAATTACAAATGTTATTCATTATGATAGAATTGCTCCAAATTTACAAAATGCTGATCAAGTAGAAATTCAGCAAAATGTAAAATCTATTAGCAGCAATGAGCAACAATTAAAGAAACCAGAGAATGTTGGCAACGCATAGTCTATTTCTGAGATTAATTCACAATATACTGATAATAAATTGCAAATAATGGAGCAGCTCAGCAACAATTCATAGATTGATCAAATGCACGAAGAATTTGAATTTCTTATTTTGGAAAATCAGAAATCATCTATGCATAAAGAAACCTTCAGGTATATATCTTTAAATTCCTATTTTTCTCTCTACCCTGATATCTTTAACGATACTAAATTAATTCATAATCAATCAATAGCTCTTTTAAATACAGATTTAATTTTAGAAAACAAAGGAATTGATATTAATAATGAATTATTAATTTCTGATATGGGAGAGAAAATTTAATCAATAATTAAATCAATAATCCCAAAGATTCTCATAATTTGGTATTCAATTACTTACCTAGTTTTGATTTATTTAATTAAGAGGAAAAGAGAAATAACAAAGTTATTTATGATGATGACTTGGAAAATTAAAATACTCAACCTCTTTTTTCTTCAGAAATGGTTTTGTCTGACTCTCATATTCTCAATAACTTAGGTGAATCTATTTTTGAAGATAAAGAGAGATTTATAAAGGAATTATTCTAGTCCATTCTAATTTTCAAAGATGCAATCATCATAGTGATTTTGGTATTAAAGAACCTTTCTCATTTTTTCGATTCCTACGATGTTGGAATTCCCTTTTTAGATCATAAGCTTGAAATCTTCCCATTCCCACAAAAGAATGCAAACACTGAGTTTGAATTTATAATTTATGTTGATACTTGTGGGAAATAAATCTTTCCAAATGTATTCCAGCCATGTTGTACCATTATTTGTAACATAGATCATTTTCAGTTCCCTCAGTTTCAATTTGTTTTTCTTTTGAATTTCATTTTTGAATTTTTGAGCACATCATGCTAGCATTTTGAGCATTCAAAATATCAACACTCATTAGGTGCATTAATTAGAGTATATGAAAACAAATTCCATAATTTCAGGAAACGACATCAACTACTTTTTATTTTGAAATTTTATTTGTTCATGCTTGGTTAATTTATGTATGATTTTCAAATGATTTCTTCATAATTTTTTGCATTTGAAAGTGCATAATTACATTCTGGTCACTAATGGAACACTTCTAGAAATATTTTAAATATGCATCTACACTTTATAGATCCATTTGAAAAATATCTGGAGGTTCCACTCCTTACGAATATTTCTGACTTTTCTAGTGTTTAGCAGGCTGCAATATTTAAAAATGTATCATCCAATTCAGGCTTGTTGTTTCCTCTGCCTTTCAACTTCTTCCAATCATTAACTAAAATACATCTTGATTTTCATGATCTTCTAGGTTTAATTTTCGAATAATTTCAAGGTAAGATTTTTGTAAATAAGATTATTTTGCCGAATTTGTTTGTACATAGTAGGCCAAATTTTTCTTTTAATAATTTATCTAAAATTTTATTTTTGTTGATTTTTATCGTTTCATTAGTGCATAAATAAAACTAATAAATTGGCTTCACTGGAAGTACAAATATACTTAGTCATATGCTCTCTCAATTGGTTCGATTAGGAATAAGACTAATTTTGGTTTGCTTGTTAGTTTTTCTTTCATTTCTCTGTTTGCATATTTTTCAATAAATGTTGGTAATAAGCTCAAGTTTGATCTTGATCTTCATTACCTTGATTTAATGAAATCATTTTAAGAATAAACGAGAAATTAGCTATTTCCAAATCATAACATGTTCAAGGAAATATTTATTTTATCATTAGATTTTTTACTCTTATGCTTTGGATATGTGATTAGCTTCATGTTTTCTCACGTTACAGATTTGTAAGTTGAGTCATGATTTCGTATCTAAATCATGTATTTGAAATGAAATATTGGCCTCTTCCTTATCTTATTTTACTAATGGCCTTTATCTTCCTCCATCTTGAATAGAAAATTTTGAAAGGGTATTGAAGCAAAAGAGAAAATATTTAAATCTGGCAACAACTGAGAAACATTCTTATCCATTGATCCGAAATGGATACTAAATCAAGAAGAAAAGGTATTACAAACTAATGTGTAAGAATGCCTATATTATTTAGTGTAATGGATCAAAAAGATTGCGAATAATATAGACAATGAACAGCTATAAAACATAATAAACACACATCAACACAGTCAAAATAATGAAGGAGTTCACTAGACCCCCTGACTACATCTCATGGTCCAAGCTTTTAGTGTCGACCTCTATATTATGTCTTTAAGAGTAGAATATTACAAGCGTGAGCTCAAATAGAGTCTCAACACAACAGATAACAAAAACAACAGGGATTTTATCAAAATCCTCAAGTCTACAAGAGTACACAATCGCTTCCTCTTGCTCTTTGTCTTCTACTTTCTCTTACTCTCTCTCTGTCCCTCTCTGTTCTGCCATTGAGTGGTTTTTAAACCTATCGGTGTTGTCTGTTCGCCTCCATTTCGGGCTCTCTAGCTCTCGACCGCTGTCCCTTCATCTCCCTGTTGAGCGTTAAACAATCATAATAATAACACCCAAGGAATTGAGGCCAACTGTTTACAGACAAAAAGGGCCACTGGCATGGTTGAAATCCCCAGGAATACACTTCTCTATTTACACAGAGAAATACACGAGAAATACATTAAAACAGTGGAAAATCCTACCAAAGCACCAAAGCTGGACTTCAAACGATATAAAGTCTTCCCTATAATCCTCTTGGGTCCACAATTCGCATTGGCTATGAGTCGTAATCCCTTTGTGTTCCACACCATTGATATTCCTTCAATATGACGGTTTGATTCCAACCTGAAACATCAAGTAGCCCACTCAATCTCCACCGTTGATCCACGATCTCCAATCCAACGGCTGACATCCATTTCAGGTGGCCTACTTGCACTGAGATTACCCGCCTAAAAAAGTGGTTTTCTCTCTCCTGCGGCGTGCTACGTGTCGACCAGTGTATGAGATTGGGCGGAGCCTCTCCAATACTGCTTACCGCCTGAACCCTGCTCGAAATACCGTTTACCACGAACTCAAATTATATAAAGCTGCATCTATAAACCCTTTCGAGTCCGCACATATCACATAGTCTTCAGCCTACAGTAAGTCCTCCCTTTAGCAAATCTGTGATGCAATATGTAATCTCCATCGTTGATCTGCACGCTCTATCAATGGTCCATGTTGTATTGCTGATCACAATTCACTTGAGGCAGAGTTCAATACACCGTTGGCTTTCTCCGATGTAATTCAATCTCGTATGTTGATCCCGTAGACCCACGGCTCTGGGGCATTAAGGCTGTGCTTCTCCACTTTCACTTTAATTGTTTCTCCACCATACTCTATTTTATAACTTCGTCGGGTCTTTCCTTTGTTAACATATTTGAAGACTTAGACTTAGAGGTTTTATTCAAGATCCATTTTGGATCACGCCTTCCCACTGAAAAGCTTTTGGACCACCAAAAGTTGGTTTTAGGCATCAATTAAGTGAGGATATAGTTCCCTCACTTGTCCAATTTCTATCCATCGTGCCTTGCTTGTATTTGAACCTTTGAGTCCTACTCTCAGGTACTCAATATCCCCTTAACGCATAGTTCTTACCTTCCTATCCAGAACTATGGCCTCATGTAACTCATTGAGATATTTAGGCAACAAATCCTCAATAGAAGGCAACTGACTTTGCTCTTTAGGATCCTCAATCAATGAAGGTTCATACAATCTTAAGTTTTTTGCATTAACAACTAAATAGATCTACATATAAGCTGGAAAATCAAGGCGAAAATCATTTTCACCAATTTTATCAAGTATCTTGAAAGGTCCATACCTTATTGGTTTTAGCTTCTTACCTTCACCCTGTATTCTGTCTTTGCTAATATACAGCCAGACTTGATCACCAACTTGAAAGCTATGCTCAACTCAATGCTTGTTATGTCTTGCCTTGTACTTGGATTGACTTCTTTCTAGCTGTTCCTGTACTGCTTGGTGAATTTCTTGGATTTGTTCAATGAACTTGGTTGCTTTGTCCACATCACTGTGTCCATCAACTGCTATGTCTTTACCAAAGACAAAATCCAAGGGCGACTTTGGTATAAAACCAAAACAAGTCTCAAAAGGAGATCTTTGAGTAGAAGAGTGCTTGGCACAATTGTAAGTATGTTGCACATAACACAAATTCTCATCCCAAAGCTTGGGATGCTTGCTGCAATAGCCTCTGAGCAACTGGATCACTGTCCTGTTGACCACTTCTGTCTCACCATCTATTTGTGGATGAAATGTTGTGCTCTTCTTTAGCTTGGTGTCCATCAACTCCCATAAACTTGACCAAAACTTCCCAACAAATAGAGAATCTTGGTCAGATACAATAGAAGTGGGTAACCCAAAATGAACCCATACATTCTAAAAGAACAACCTGGTTGTTTGTTCAGCTATAACCTGCTTGTTACATGGTATCAAAATACAGATTTTACTGAACCTCTCCACAACAACATACAAATAATCATGTCCTTTCCTAAATTTTGGCAATCTCCCAACAAAATCCATGGAAACACTTTCCCAAGGACGAGAAGGAATTGGAAGTGGAGTGTACAAGTCTAATTTTCTATTAATGGGCTTTCTTGTAGCACACATAGTACACCCTTTGATATATCTAGAAACTGTCTCATGCATTCTTGGCCAATAACAGAACCTTTGCAATTGTGCAACTATTTTACTTACACCAAAATGACCTGATATGAGAGAATTATGTGCTTCTCGAATTATGTTAACTCTTTTAGTTTGTGGAATGCATAACTTTCCCAAATGATATAAGAGTTGGTCCTTTACATAATAATCTAATTCTTCTACTTGCTTGCCATGACTTAAAGTTGCATATACATCTTTAAAATCTACATCTTGAGCATATTGTTCAATGTAACTTTCATGCATTACTGAGTTATGCTTAAGTATAGTAGATGCATTTATGATTGGCCTTGATAACATGTTTGCAACCTTATTGTGTATGCCCTTCTTATATCTGATGTCAATATGAAATAGCTGTAGAAAACCCATCCATCTATAATGTCTTGATTGTTACAATTTAGTTTGTGAGTGCAAATATTGAAGTGGTTGATGATCTATATGTATGATTGTTTCTTTACCCATTAGGTAATGTTTCCACTTTTTCACACTTTGTACTAACGCATACAATTCTTTATCATATGTGGGATAATTAACTACTGCATAAGTAAATGTCTCAAAATGATAGCATATGGGTTTTCCGTGTTGCATCAACACTGCTCCCATGGCATAGTCATTGGCATCTGTCTCAATCTCAAATGGATGTTGAAGATCTAGCAATGCTAGTACTGGTGTTGTACTGATTTTCTCTTTTAACTTTTCGAAGGCTTTCTGCTATTTGCCTCCCCACTTAAACACCTGTTTCAATCTTGTTAAAGCATTTAATGGAGCTGCAATCAAAGAAAAGTTAGCAATAAACTTTCTCTAGTATTGTGTTGCCCATAGGAAACCCCTAACCTCTGTAGCAGATTTGGGTTTAGGCTAGTTCACAATTACTTCAACCTTAGAGGGATCTATCCTCAATTCACCACCCCCTACAATATGACCCAAATAATTTAAAGATGTTCTGCCAAATTCACATTTTGACAGTTTTACATAGAGATTTTCTCTTTTTAAACATTTAAATTCTGCTTCACATGCTTTACATGGTCTTCCCATGTCTTACTAAAAACAAGAATGTCATCTAAATAAACAATTACAAAATCGTCAATAAATGGTCTGAGTACATCATTCATGACTCTCATAAATGTAGAAGGAGCATTAGTTAAGCCAAAAGGCATAACCAACCATTCATACAGTTCTTGCTTTGTCTTGAAAGTAGTCTTCCATGCATCCCATTCTGCAACTCTGACTTGATGATAACCACTTCACAAGTCTAACTTAGAAAAGTAAACTGCTTCTTTCAATTGATCTAATAAATCATCAATACGAGGAAGAGGATAACAATTCTTGTTCGTAATTCTATTTAGTTCTCTATAATCAATGCACATTCTCCACGAACCATCTTTCTTTCTCACTAGCACGATTGGAGATCCACATGGTGATGTGCTTGGTCGTATAAACCATTTATCGAGCAATTCCTATACATGCTTCTTTATCTCTGCATTCTCTAAAGCTAACAACCTGTACATTCCAATGTTAGGTAATGGAGCATCTTGTTGCAAATAAATATCATGTACTATTTCTCGCTTGGGTGGCAGACCTTTAGGTTCTTGAAATAGAACATCATATTCTGAAACAACTTTAACTAAATCAGCTTTCTATATAGAATCACAGCCTTCAAATGTATTGGATTTATCAAGATCCTTTGCCTTTACAACCATTAGTAAAAATTTCTTACTTGAATTCACAGTTCTTTTCATCTGTCCTAAGTTTATGAGAGCATAATTACCTTTGAGTTTATGAACTCTTACAATATATTCTATTCCATCTTTAGTGAGTTGATACTTATTCTCAGCTCTATAGAAAATAGCTTTTCTATCATACAAGTATGGACTTCCCAAAACAATACCACATATATCCAATGGAACTATATCTAACTCAACTTCATCTACAAATGTTGATCCAATAGCAAACCGAAGTTTACATTGTCTCGTTACTTGTAGCTTTATTTTATCACACACCCAACCTAATGGATATGGCTTCTCATGAGGTTTTGTTTCTAATCCTAACTTCTTTACAATTGTTTCAGAAATCAAATTTACTTGTGATCCACTATCAAATAAAGTATCAATCTTATTCTGCTTAGAAATCACTCTAATACAAAAAAGCTCATGTCTTTCTCTCTCATTATTTTCATTATCAACAGATTGTGCAGAATTACTTGTGGATGTTTCAAAATCTTTACCTTTAATACCTGTGGTTGTAACTGTTGTTTCATTGCCTGAATCTGATCCCAAGTCCTACTGAATAGCAGCAGCATTCTTCTTCTCCTTTCCACTGAACTTCTTAGGTTTCAGTTCTGGATGAAAAAACCAGCTGTGTGCCTCATCGTGTCCTTCTTTCTTGCAATGAGTGCAAGAAATTTTATCCTTCTTTACATTGTTTGCTTTCCTCTCCTTTCATTTCAATTTCTTATTTTCCTTACTCTTGCTTACAGAATATTTAGATGATCCCCCAACCTCTGGGTTTACATTCTTACCTCTAGCTTCTAGATGTGTGGCTTGAACTGATACATCATCTAAGCTAGTGGGATTAAACATAAGGATAGTATGCTTTAAATAGCTATGAAGACCACCTATATACTTCAATAAAGTCTTAGGTGAGTCTAATGATATACCTAGAGTTAAAGCTCTCTTTCTGAATTCCTGAGTATAACTTTGTACACTTTGACCCTTCAACTGACGAAGAGTTTGCCAATTCATCATTGCCTGCTGCATGTAAGCTAAAGGATAGAATTTCTTTTTGATAGCAGAAACAAATTTATTCCAAGTAGAAATGATTTTACCATGTTTTTGCAAATCAGCTTGTGTCTTGCCTTCCCACCATACTAGTGCAGTTCCTCCAAGTCGAAGGCTAGACAACTGAATCTTCTTCCTTTTTGAATCAACGTTCTGTACCCTACAATATACATCGATTTTTCTTATCCAATTATCTAGCTTCTCTACATTGAGTTCTCCATCATAAATTGGCAAATCAAACTTCACATCTAATTTGATTAAGGAAGTTTTCTTTTTCTTCTTAGGAGAGCTAGAAGATGATGATGACGAGGATTATGGTGGAGGAGATGGTGGAGGAGTCATTCTTCCTTTTCCTTTGCCTTCTGGAGGGGAAACTAGAAAATGTTCCTCTGCTCCTTTGTCTGGTTTGGGTGTTGCAGTGCTTTCACCTCGACCCTTCTTAAACTCTAGATACATCTCTTCCACCATGGCTTGGAGTGTTTAAAAACTTTCTATAAATTGAGATTCTGATCCCAATGGAGCTTCTTCTACCATTCTCCTCTGAGAATAGACTCTTCCAATCTCTAGATTAGCCTCAACAAGTTCTCGTTCTCCTAGTCTGAGATTTAATCTAGTTAGCATCCAAAATCCAGCACAAGCTTGTTTAACCTTAATAAAACCAAAACCAAATGCTCTGATACCACTTGATCCGAAATGGATACTAAATCAAGAAGAAAAGGTATTACAAACTCATGTGCAGGAATGCCTATATTATTTAGTGCAATGGATTGAAAAGATTGTGAATAATATAGACAATGAACAATTATAAAACATAATAAACACACATCAACACAGTCAAAATAATGAAGGAGTTCACTGGACCCCCTGGTTGTGTCTCCTGGTCCAGGCTTTCAGTGTCCACCTCTATATTATATCTTTAAGAGTAGAATATTACAAGTGTGAGCTCAAACAGAGTCTCAACACAATAGATGACAAAAACAACAGGGATTTACTCGAAATCCTCAAGTCTACAAGAGTACACAATCGCTTCCTCTTGCTCCCTATCTTCTGCTTTCTCTTTCTCTCTCTCTATCCCTCTTTGTTCTGCCATTGAGTGGTTTTTAAGCCTCTCGACATTGTTTGTTCACATCCATTTTGGGCTCTCTGGCTCCTGACCGCTGTCCCTTCATCTCCCTACTGAGTGTTAAACAATCATAATAATAATGCTCAAGGAATTGAGGCCAACTGTTTACAGACGGAAAGGGCCGCTGGCATGGTTGAAATCCTGGGAATACACTTCTCTGTTTACACAGAGAAATACACAGGAAATACATTAAAATAGTGGAAAATTTGACCGAAGCGTCAAAGCAGGAATTCAAACGATATTAAGTCCGCCCTATAATCCTCTTGGGTCTGCAATTCGCAATGGCTACACGTCATAATCCCTTTGTGTTCCACACTATTGATCTGCCTTCAATCTGACGGTTCACATCCAACCCGAAACATCAAGTAACCCACTCAATCTCCACTGTTGATCCACGATCTCCAATCCAATGGCTGACAGCCATTTCAGGTGGTCTACTTGCACAGAGATTACCCGCCCGAAAAAAAGTGGTTTTCTCTCTCCTACGACGTGCTATGTGTTGGCCAGTGTATGGAATCGGGCGGAGCCTTTCCAATACTGCTTACCGCTTGAAGCCCACCCAAAATACCATTTACCACGGAACTCAAATTATATAAAGTTACATCTATAAACCCTTTCAAGTCTGTGCATATCACATAGTCTTCGGCCTGTGGTAAGTCCTCCCTTTGGCAAATCTGCGATGTGATATGTAATCTCTGCCATTGATCTGCGTGCTCAATCAATGGTCCACGTTGTATTGTTGATCGCAATTCACTTGAGGCAGAGGTCAATATGCCACTGGCTTTCTCCGATGTGATTCAATCTCGTCCGTTGATCCCGTAGATCCATGACTCTAGGGCATTAAGGCTGCGCTTCTCCACTTTCACTTTAACTGTTTCTCCGCCATACTCTATTTTATAACTCCGTCGGGTCTTTCCTTTGTTAACATATTTGAAGACTTAGACTTAGAGGTTTTATTCAAGATCCATTTTGGATCATCCATGGATTTCCTCTGTCCTTTATCCAAATTTTCACATTTGGATGAATTGATCTTATGCTGATTTATTTAATCCCAACGATCTCAGCAAGTTCACAAATGAAATTTCGGAATTAGTAAGATCATCTAAAGAATGCAAATTTTTATGCCACTCGCTCAATTGATATGGCTCTTAGCTTACTATAAAATTACTCTTTTTTCTATATCATCTTGGAATGATGCAAGTATAATTTGAAGTATGATTTTGAAATTCTTCTGAGAATATTATTTCCAAGTAATGTCATTTTTACCTTGTACGGATCTATGGGAATTCAGCTTCGTTCACTCAATTTCCTTAGATGCCCACATGTTTGGTTAATGTGAATGCACATTCTGTTCTTTCAAATTAAAATGCACCATTTTATGTTATAGGGAAGCCACTATATTGATTCATGAAAATAGTAAATGTACTAAAAAAAAATTGAATTTTATTTCCGTTCCATCAAAATTCCTAAAGGGACTTAAGATGGATTTCTTGTAATTGTATGAAAATTCTAGAGCTTATTTAAAATCAAAAGTGACGAGGAGGATCGCCACTGCAATTTAAATGGAAAGAAGATGCTAATTACTCATTACTTAGTTGTTAATTTAGACTGAATAATGAAATGATTTTAAACATATTCAACATTGTAGATAATACTCAGAGAATGGCGAGATCTATAAGGTAAATTTATAGTCAAAATTCTTTTCAGGTATGGATTGACATGTTCATCTTCATCTGTTGTCAATTTCTCTTTTCTATTAGTTTTTTTCTTATTTCTATTTTGCTTCTTTTGCAGCTCTTCATTAGCTTGATTTGGAGACTTTATTTTTACTTAGCTTTAGAATAAAGAATGCAGTTAGTCCTTTCTAGACCATTGGCATGTTCAAGGAAGTATTTTTGTTCCATCAAAATCTTGCTATTCTATATTGTTGCTTCTTTTCATATTTTCTTGCTTCAAAAATACATGAGATGAGCCAATAATCATTAATGCAACTGAAATCGAATATTATACTCTTTCTTTTCTATATTTTCTACAAGCAAAGGAAATTGCAAACAATCTTGCAGCAAATGATCTTATCTCTGTCCATTTTGAATCTCACATTTTCCAAGTTGAGTTGAACCATTGCATTTTACTCATTCATATTGCATCCACTTTAGTCACATTCCTTTCTACTGAAATGACTCGTAGCCTCTAATAGGTAGATCTTGAAGTTTCAATCCTCTGTTATTCATTCTTCCAAGATTTCCATTTCTCTCTGTTTTGAGCCTTCTAATTTCTCATACTAGTGAGGTATTAGATTATATAATATTGTTGGCCTCTTGTCAATTCATACATTAATACATAGTTTGACTTATCAGGTTATCATGATGTTTGTGAGCTTGGATGTATTTATAATTATAATTTTATCAAACCCCAATCTTTCATTTTTTAATATGACTTTGTAACATTTGGGAATATACATTCTTCATGGTGTGTGCACATGGGCCTCTTTTTACTCTTCTCGACAATCTTCCTGGCTAATGAAAATTTCATCACTTGTGGTTTGTTTATGTTTTTCCTTTATCTCACTATTGGATGCCCATTTCATTATCTCAGTCATATTTTACTATGCATCCTAGTTTTATTTTCAAAGCACTCTTCAACAGCCACTATGAATATGCAAGCAATTGTTAAAGAAATTTGGAACAAGTAACATTATGGATCATGGTTAATTAATGTCTAGATCCTCTTTTGTTTATATTTTTGTTATGTGACTCCATATTTATCATGCAAATATTCAAATGTCCTCTCTGTATACATATAAATTGCTATATAGGTTGGGACTTTATCTTTATTTTCAAACCATGGAGTGAATATGGAATCTAAAATATAAAGAGAGAAATTCTTGTTGCAATTATTAAACAAGAATATATTCATTTTCCATTTTAGATAGACTTGGTTTACTTTTGATTCCTTGAACGAGAGACATCGTTTTCTAGTTTACTGCTTTCTTTAGTTAAGATTTAATAAATGGTGATTTTGGGTCAATGAGATTTCAAAAAGTTCAAATTATTCATAATTTAAATTCCAATTAAAAGATGTTACCTTTTGTTGGAAAACATGATATTTCTCAGGTAAAATTTTAAATGAAATTCTCCAATAGTAAGTTTCATACACCCACTCTCATCCTTTTCCATTTATTTACATTTTGTTTTCAATTTAGTTTTTATATTTTACTAATTTATAGATATGTTTTACAGGTCTTCAAGAATTATTGTACACGCTAGATTTGACACTAGTTCTCCTTGTTTTCTTTCAAGTTTTTGGAAGAGCAGTAATGATGCTCACATAAACTAAATTGGAGAGTCCCTCAACCTTTTATCTTGATTCTAAAACACTGTTTTAATCATAAATTTTTTTAGATGCTTTCATTGCAAGCTTTGTTGTGAAACAAGAAAATTTGCAGTAGATAGAGACTTCTCATTTCGCTGAACTTTACTTCATAGCTATGATTCACTTTACGTTTAATGGCTACAACCACCCTCCAAAATTTGGCCTGCACCCAATTTTGGAGCCTTACTTGAGAGTTTCACTTGATGATTACACACCCCCAAGTTCACTCCGTGAGCCCGTGTGAGTCTTTACATCTACCTTGCTTGTTCATTTCATTCAAGTTTCTCCATGTTGGTGTCTAAGTCATGCTTGTGACCATGTTCCGGTTATGCTCAAAGTCTTCGCTTCGTGTGTATTTGTTGTGTCCGCTATGAAAGCATTTGTCGCACTCACACATGAAGTCACATCCACTATCGCACAAGCACCATCATGGTTGATCAACGATCAATCACGAGTGTCGTGCTTGTTTCTTGCACCGTCAATCAGTCATGTTTAACATGTGTGTCTGGATGGTTTGAGTCATCTCGTTGTCGAGTCATGTGAGTGTGTATTTTCATGATCACTTATGCATCTTTCGATCGTTCACACACTTAGTCATTTTTGCTAAAGTTCTAACGATCGGAGTCCCCTCTGATAGCTGGACCATCACCTCACAATTGACTCAATCGATTGTCCTCGAGAGAAATGCAGAAGCACTAATCAAGTCTTTCCAAGCTACGCTAATCGCAAGCAATTCAATTAGATCTCATGCTGGCCACTTCGACAGTCGGACCCAGCAGCCACCTCGCGACTGACTCCCATCCAAAATTGCATAGGTAATATTGACCTTGCCCACTCAGTTGACTGAGGAAATTCCGTAGACAAGCCAGACAGACACCAAGTGCCCGTCCCTGTCTCCCTCAGAAAATTGCGTAGTTTTCTGAGTCAGTCATCCCAATAGTCGACCGGTTGCTCATCCAAGAAATCGCACATTTTTCATGAGCATGCCTTTTGCTGCCCAGCAGTCCACTCAACTCAGAAATTGCGTAGAGATGATTAGCAGGTCGGCCTCCCAACCTCAGTGGAGTTCCCCTTGCCAATAGCTTCTAGCAGCAGACTGCCAGTTCCTCCTACGAATTGCACAATTTCTATGTCTAGTGACCCAACGACCAACTACCAGTTCCCTTTGGGAATTGTGCAGTTTTGGTTGCCAATGACCATGCAACCAACTGCCAGTTCCCTCTGGAAATTGTGCAGTTTTGGCGGCCAGGCTCCTTAGCAATTCTCCCAAAAAATGTGCAAACTATGCCTGTTGACCCTCCTTGTAGCCCGGCCTGTTCCTCTAGAAAATTGCACAAAATTTTCCTTCCAACCCCTACTGCATGCTCATTTGCAAAACTACGCAGATTCTTCCTACCTTGCCTTCCTACAGCCCAGACTGTCCCTCCCAAAATTTGCACAATTTTTCCTTCCAGCCAAGCCAAGCCTCACGGACAATCACTGTCGACTTGGATTTCCCATCTCCATCACTCAGTGACTCTTCCACAGTTTTCATCAGCAGTTTTCGGAGCCATCATCTTGCTTCACAACCTTGCTGCCACTCCCAATCACCTACATTCAAAATGATCATGTGTCATGGTAAACTAGGATTTTTTTGGATTTAATGATGTCTCATCATGAATGACTGCAGGCATAGGTACACAAACAAACAGGGTGTGACAATGAAAGGGATGAACGAAGGGAGCAGATGCAGAATGATAGGTTCACCAACAGAAGAACGAACGATGCATGTGAAGAGCAGTTCTCGTGAATGGATGATCATGCAAAGATGTGTTTGCAAACGAACGGATGAGAAAACATGCAATATGTGCTCATCAACAGATGAATAGACGAACATGCACCTTCACGAACATATGAGCCTGTCAAGCCTCCCAACATGCAAGCAATGAACAACATGCCAACACTTCATCAAGCGAACCAAAGACCATTGAAGACTCCACACACTTTTCCATGCGGAGGTGAAGCTGTGATACACCATGAAGACATCCATCACCGAGCAGCACTGTAGCTCAGCATGCACTCTAGCAGCAGCATGAATGTACCAGCACTGTCATGTTGAGTCATGTCATGAGTCATGTTTCCCACATCTCTACTATGGGCTATGTTGTCGATCAATGTAATGTAACATGGATGTCCAAGAGACCCACTTGTTGTACAAAGAGTCATGTAAAGTTGAAAATTCATGGAAGTCAAACACTCATGAGGGTAGTCGAACAGCTACAAGTGTTAGTTTCACCCTTGGCTATAAATATCCCCTCATTTGTACATGCAAAGGACTTTTTCACCTCAGCTCCTCCCACATAGCCAAGAGAGTTTGTAAGATTTTCTTTGAGGAGTAAGTAGTGGCTCCAATGCCTTGCACTCAAGGTTAGTAATGTATGGTGTAATGATGTGTCTTGGAACTTTCGCTTAATTTAGAAGCCTGCTAATAGGCCAACAAGTTTTCACACATGTATTATACTTGTTGTAAGACTAATCTTGAACACTTGTAATGCATGTTGCTTTAAACTGTATTGAACACTTGAACTGTTTCACTTTTTGTAATACACAATATGTTAATGGAAATGTGTTGTATATGTTGTGAACATTGTCTCACCTGTGGTAGATATCTCCTCGGACACCAGAAAAACCTTTCACATAAAACTTGATGTAACAACCGTTTCACTCATTCAGACTCATCCATTGAGTGCTATACGTGTTATCTTACCTTGTGTGTTGTGACTGTCGCATCCGTGTGGACTTATCCTCCAGAAACTTTGCACATCCTATTGTGTTGTGTGTTCCTAGCTAAGTTGGGACTTTCTCCCAGCCAACTTGGGACTCATTCTCACCCTCTCCCCTTACAGTGAAAGAACCATTGACAGGAGTACACTATCACTCACTAGGCACACGAACCTCACTTCTCAAAGCCAAAGAAGACCACTCTCCTGTGCTAGCAAGAAAGAGTTGAGGAAAATCCTTAAGACAATGGAAATCGGGCCATCATATCGGATGGGATTCCCACACCAAATGGTGTGAGGTCTAGTTCTGACTTCATACCGAGGTGATCCCCTGAATGTTGGTGGGTTCTTGATGGTGCTGGACCCGCTAGCATGTCAAGGTGATCTCCCCAATAAGAAGTCCCAACTATACCTTAGACCATTTGGTGTAGGAGTCCCAACTGTGGGTCGTAAGGTAATGCCTTAACCGCGATGTCGCACAGAGGAAAGTAAGATAACTCTATCAGTAGCAAGGGTTTGACTGATGCAGAGATTCAAGGAATGTGTATGAGAGGCTCTGATAGTTCGAAGGAAGAGGAAGGTGAAGGTGCGTTCTAGGTTGAAAGGGATCAGTCACAACTTAGATAGGAACACACTACACAAAGGACATGCACATCTTTTGGTGGAGCAGTCCACTTAGATGCAGCAGTCACAACAAAAAGGTAAGATAACACGAACAACACTCATGGATCAGTCTAATACGAGTGTGATGGTTTATATAGCAAGGTTCATGAGAAAGGTTTATCTGATGTCCAGCAGAGCATTCGACACGGACGATGACAACATTAACAACATATACAACACATTAACAACAAGATTCATATAATTGCATGCAAATCAGTTCATATACAAGTACGTAACTTAAACAACATATATCATTAAGGCAATCGAACAGTCCAACTACAATAACAACATATGCATGAAAATGTGATAGCTCTTATTAGTAAAGAAGTGTAAGTCACAATCATACAATACACCATGTAAACCGGCTAGCCCCAACAATTGAATGTTACAGCCACATCAGCCTACTCCTCCAAAGAGATATACTAGCTCCGTGTAGTGGAGAAGCCAAGGTGTGTTAGAATACTGTCCAAGCCTTCTTCAAGATAGCCTTAGTAGAAGCTTAGCTGACCAAAAACCTATATAATGAGTTATGAGGGACTATTTATAGAAGAGGGTGAGGTGACCCATGACATTCCCCTTTGTGACAATTCAACTACCCTCATGACTCTTCACCTACTCTATGACTATTACATCCAACTATTGAAACTCGACATACACTTGACATGACTCAACATTACAATGCTCATGTACTCATGTGAGACAACATGGCTTGAGAAAGCCTTGCAAGACATCACTGGCACTCGGTCTGTTGTGGTGAGATCAACTCTTTGACATGCTTGTGATGGTGAAGTTGGTGAGCTGATGCCAAGCTTGGCCATCCATGATGGTGTGCATGCACCTCATGGTGACATCTTTCTGAAGTGAACTCTTGCCTCCATTGCAACCGATGCATTGGTTCGGCCCCTTTTATCCAACTCGTTTGCTAACATGCACATGATCTTCTTTGGTATGGTTGAATCGACAACGCACTGATCCATAGTGTCCGTGTTGATATTCAAGTGTGTGTTGGTGGTCATGCACATCAACTTGTCGAAGTACATGTTCAACCCCAGTTGGACTTGCTTCTTGTCTTTGTCTTGGTGAGTGTGTTGTATGGGATGGATTGCATGCATGTGCTCAATGACATACATACTTCTAGATCCCTTGCACACGATCAACAACATTTCTCACCATGTTTAATTTGTGTCAGCTGCTATGATGGATCATTAACTCGTATCGCCATAGTTTCATCCGTGAGTGCATGTTGCGCCCACTGTTGTTCCTATTCCTGCTACAACTCATTGGATTGTCTATTCAGCATTATGTTCTTCCTAAGTTGCTACTTCAACACATGCAACTCCTTCTTTATTCCATCTTCTGCCTTCGTGTGATCTTCATGCTGCACCATCACTTCATAGCTTGAGTCTCCAAACTTTCTTTCATTATCAGTGGATCTGCTTGATCTTGCAAGTTTGTTCCGCCTCTATGTTGTCAACAAACTTAATCTTGCATTCGCTGCATTTGTTGCATTTGTTGCATTCGGTATGCTATCTTCAGCTGTTGTTCATGATGCTTTTCATTTTGATGTTTCTTCTTGATGTCCTTGTCCATGAACAACTTGATGTCTTCATGAGTAGGTAAGCCCATGGACACTTGATCGACTACATCCCCAAGCATTCTCTGAATGGTGTCTTAGTCTCTGCTCTCTTGGAAACCATTGTACCTATACTGCTGAGAGGCATATGAACACCTACGATACCTGGAGATGTGGCAACACTCATAGCAAGTAATATGTCAGTCGAAAACCAAAATGAACATGAGAACTGACTTGCAACATACTTGGGTGAATGATTATGAAGGTTGCACAATTTCAACTGGGAGGTCGAGAGATCGACTGCCAAGACTACACAAGGCATAGTCCAGGCTACTAGGAGATTGACTGACTGTTGGAACTGTGTAATGCACACTCTAGTCTGGCTGCTAACTGTTGGGATTGTGCAATGCGTAATTCCAGCTAGGAAGGACTGCTGGCCCAGGGACAAATTTAAGCAATTTCTTAGGCCAAGCAACCATTGTCCTCCATAAATGCACAAAACAGTCTTGGATTCTAGTGTTGGGCAAGAACATGAAAATCTAGAGAGGAAGGTGAGCCTTCCTTTCCAAGATTACACAATGCAGCCTTGGTGAAGATAGAGTCTAGGCCAAGGTTGGCACGACTCGCCAGTGGCAAACTAAAAGCAAGTAAGTCAATGAATATGTTATCACTCAAAGCTTTTCCTTAGAAGTTTTGGAAGAAGGGAAGGTTTCGAGGTAACCACAAACCAACTTTTAAGCATAGGCTCTAGCCAACCTATGGCTCAGAGAGGAATCTCTCCATATAATTTAGCTATGTTCGCATAGATATTAGGCTAGTTCTAGAGTTCTGGGGGGGATTTGATTTGTATGAATATTTGGTGGTGGAATCCTTAAAATAGTCAGATAGTTGATGCCTTTAGGCCATTGGGCAATGCAGTCAAAGAAAGGGGCAACAAAGATAGAGTTAACTCACTAAAGGGAATGTTCATGGGGAAGATAGCAGAGTGAAGTACAAATCCTTGGACTAAATGGTGAAATGAGTCTTAATGAAGGTGAGAGGGTAATCAAGAATCCTCATACTAAGACTAAGATGGGGAATAGCAGTGAATCATGAGTAAAGGACAATTGAGAATCCTTTACTATGGACCATAGGAGAAACTACAGAAGCTAAGGAGCAGTTAAGAATTCCCTAGCTAAGATAGTTTAAGAGAAAACATTAAGAATGTATAACAGTAAGATAGAGTGCAGTTAAGAAAAATTTGAAAGAATATTCAAGTCAAAACATTCAGACTTCTGAAACATTTAAGATTATGGAACAACTTTAAGAGAGATAAAAAAACACAAGAAAATTACTCATTTGTACTCCGCTTTACACATGAATCCCTTGAAATATCTTATCTTTATTCATCAATCCAACATGCTGGCCCAATTAGTGATACAAAGATTTACAGTCCTTGAACAAAATTCTATTGAAAGTATAAGAATCCACCCTACATACTTTTATTTATGAATTATTTATACAAAATATCCTAAACTAACTTGGGAATTAATCTAGGAAATTCAAAATATCTTCTCGCAGGAAGATAGAGACAGCTATTGAACTGTTTTTCTTGCTGTCCCTTTTATTATGGTTTAGCTAGAAGTTTATGGTTGCTATGCTCTGTGCTGGCCAAAGGCTGTTGTCTTCTATAGTGATACTCTTTGACATGGATACTCTTTGACCCTGTAACCATTTGACTCTGCTGCTCTTTTACCTCGTTGACTGTGTGTTTGACTTTTAACTGCGTTGTGCTATAGTAAGTCAGTCAATTTTTCCCATTCTTGATATGTTGATAATCAGATACTCAGTGTTCTCCAGTAAGTTTCATCTACCTCAGTGTATTTGGCAAATGAAGGCTTATTTACAAACAGATGTTTCACCTCATGCTAGAGGTAAAATAGATTTTCGAAAGCACTGTACAGTACCTTTCCTCTTGGTACTCCTGAAAACTGTGAAGTAGCCACTTGCTGTCTTGTTACATCTCTGAGTTTGTCATTGTAATCTCCTTGTTCCATAAGTTTATCATGAATGACTAAGGGATCAGGTAATCCCTTTTCCTTTAGCTTATCAAACTTAGCCATGAACCTGTCAACGTCTACTTGCATTTCCTTGCTCTTTTCCTCTAACTTATGCATAAGGTCCCTCTTGGTGAGGACTTTCTTTACCTCCAGAATAGTAGCAATTTTGTCTTCAATTTGCAGTTCCTATAGTTGGTATTTGTTCTTTGAATTTAAGAACTGGATGAGCCTGTTAGCATCTCTAGGCCTGTTGCCTAATTCTATCTTCACTTTCTCAATAGCCTCTATTATTAATCTTATAAGATCAATCTGCTTGAAGATGACCTGTATGGATGGCCAAATATCATTGAAAGAGTCAATGATATTGGCCCACAATTTTTCCTTGGCTTCTCCAAGAGGCTCCTTTAGTGTTAAGTCTCTTTCCAATGACTTGAGCTTTTCCTTTATCCTGGCAGCCTTCTATTCGTCCTCTTTCTGCATAATCTTGGCAAGCTTATAGTATTTTTTTAAGCTTGCCACCTGTTCCTTTAGCTTGTTTATCTCGTTTGTCTAAATAGAAATTTCTTCCATGGCATGAACAAGCTTGGCTGCTTCATTTGTTGTTGTACTTGCTGTTGTTGTAGAAGCTTCTGATGTAGATGCTGCAGTGGTGATGGGCAAGGCAGTGCCTAAAGAAGCTTTTGGAGCCAATGTATCTGCCAATGTAGACAGTACTGTAGTAGTCACTGTAGGGATTACAGTTGCTGGTGTGGTCCCTACTTCACCTTGCTTCAATTGGATTAAGGCATCCAATTCCTTCTCTGTGCTCCTCAACTAATCATTCAGCTTAAGGACTAAATCCATTAAGTCCTCATGTTGAGTTTGAGACTGTAACACTTCCTGTGTTTGTGGATGATGCAAGGAGGGTACCTTTAGTTGTTTCTTCAGTGAAGCAATATCCTTGTTCTTCTATTTTACTAACTCCTCTATTGCTTTGATATCTTTGGGATCATGTCCCATCTCTATGATCAAATCTTCCAAATACTTGATTCTATTGTCCTTGGCTTGTGATGAAGCCTGTTTAAGCTGATATTGAGCTGAGATGTTGTTTAGGGAATTTTGCAGTTGATCGAAAGCTATGGACTTCCATGTCAGCGTGGAGTAGATCATTTCCCCAACCTGCTTGTGAAACTCTATTTGGTCCATAGGGTGAATATCCCTGGCCAACACCTGAAAATCAACTTTCTTGTAGTCAGTGGGTGTCCTTGGTTTCTGCACAGTTCGTTGAATGAAGGAAACCTGCATCTTCCCATCTTTGATGTCAAAGGTTGACATCAATCTATTCTGGACTGGAGTAGAAATTTTGAAAACCTGAGCATATGTCTTAGCTTTCAAGCTTTCATTCCTCATTTTTATCTCTTTGAATCCGTCTTTGATATTTTTATCCTGGTCTGTTGGCCTGCTAAAGGATGAGGCCTCTACACTCATTTGTCTTTGTATCATCTAGGTTCCTGAGGATGATGGGAGTTGTGTTTCCTCTGAAGGAACAATACCTTTACTCCTTTCTAGCTTAGAATCAGTTATTTCAACTGAGCCATCGGTGTTCTCCTGCTCTAACACGGGATTGAGTCTAGGCCTTTTGCTTTGGCCTCTTTCATATTGAACATTGAAGGCTTGTCTCCTTGAACTGGATCCTTCCTCCCTGCCTCTTTTGGGATCTTTCTCCTCATTCGAAGGAGTCTACATGATAGGGGGAGTGCTCATTGTCCCTTCCTGAGGTGGTACCTGCAGAAATGAATTTTCATCAAGTTTCTGTTCTTGATCTAATAATGTGTTTTCCGCAGCAACTTCAGTATTGTCCCTATCCTCTAAAGTGTTTTCCAACCATTGCAATTGGTTGGCATACTTTTCTATCTAAGGGATGCGGTGATGGATATAGGGAGCCATCTTGTTTTTCCGCCTTCTTTTGCAGATGAAATCCAAGGGATCATATCTCCATATGAAGCTTTGTTTTAATTTTAATCTTTGAAGGATCAGGTATGCCTCCTTTCCAGCTTCTCTACTATTACAAATAAAAGGACCCAATTGGTCTTTGATCTTGAGTTGGGCTTTCTTTTTGGCTGAGACAAAGTTTACCTCATCTGAATTTATTATCTTCTTGTAGTACTCCGGGGTAATTAACCTCATTGGGAGGTATTTAGGTAGTTTGTATGGGGCAAGCTAGCACCCATAAATCCTAATTTTAGCGTGGTTTTTGTACAAGAACCAATCTCCCACCTGATGATTGATGTTTAGATGAAGGACGCTCCTGATCTTAGAACTGATTCTTGGTGGAGGGGTTCCAATGAGCATGGTCATCACAGGATGGACAAAGGAATCTATGAATTCATTGTATGAATAGGGGGAGGAAAATTGATGAGTCAATGGGGTCCAGAAAATGACTGATCTTGGTTGGCCCTTGGTGTCCAACTTTTGCAAGGTAAGTGGGAATTTATCTGCTTGGAAGTAGAGGAACATGTGGTATAGTACTAAGGAGTACTTGAAAACCCTTTCACTTCCCATCCTTATGAACTGCTCATGCATTCTATCAGCTATGAATGTGGCAAAGTCATAAATGGTTGTAGGAGGTTGTCATGGGGTATAGATGGACATGAAAGCTAGGATGATTTCATCAATGTATTCACTTGTGGAGTAACCCAAAACACAAGATATCATGGATACAATATTTCTGCCCCAAGGAGAAAATATAGTTGCTACATATGGAGGGGAGTCTTTAGGGGTATACTTCTCTTCTATGATGAAGGTTTGGATTAATTGGGCCAATCTTGTAGGGCTGAGTTTGGGATATACTCCAACAGGTCTCCAATTGAGACAGGAGTCAAGTTTTGGCCAGGCTGGAGTTGTAGCATCTCATTTATAGATTCAACAGTGATAGTGAAAAGTATGGCCTGGTTAGGGGACATGACTGCTCTTTGACTGGGGACATAGTTGGCATGGCACATATGTACAATTTTAGGGAAAATGTGACTTGGGGGAACTAGTATTTGGGCAAATTTGACTCCCAAAGGCCAATTTCATCAGCATGGTTCAGGAACGGGTCCCTACTTTGGCAGTAAATTTTGAGCAGGAGCTCTATGACAGAGGTATGTTTTATCTAGAAATCTCTATCAGCTAAGGGACGCTGGTCCAGGTCTAAGTGGGGTGTAGAGATGGGTCTCACATCCATGGCAATTGGGGCAGCTATTCTCAGTTCTTATGGATTTGAGTATGAGGGAGGTGATTTATAGTATTTTAGGGCATCGGTGGTTCAGCACAGAGTAGGCTTGCATTCTTGAGTTTCTTCAATTAATTTTAAACTTGACTAAGAATACTCAATCACTAGTTTCTTTGAAATTGACAGGGTGTTTGACGAATTGTGGTTTAAATGCCTGGAATTGGGGTGAAATGGTTCTGAACAGGGTGGCTAGCGACTACAAATGGTTGAAGGGGTTCTGTATACGCTACAAGGTTGTCTGGGTGTTCTGTGGCGTCTTTGGAGTGAAATTGGACGTGGGTTGATGGCTTCGACATTCGTAGGTGGTGTGCATGCATACAAAGGTTTACAGTTGAAATTCCAGTGAAAAGAAATGATTTTGGGCTTTTTGGCTTTTATGCGCAAAAAGTTAGTTTTGGCAGGTAGAGGGTGAACAATGGTCACTTTGTCGTGTAGTGGGAGGGCGGTAAATGGTTTATTTCACACCGCTTATGGGCGTCAGGTGGTTTTTAGGAGGGGCCACCCAATTCCACTCAGCGACTGACACGTTGTCGGGGCAGTCTCATGGAAAACAAATTTTTCGAGCGTGTATCGTCCGGCAGAAGATCTCGCCCGAAATGGTTTCAAGGCATTAGATCTGGTCCTTCAAATTAGACAGTGGTCGGGATGTGATTGCACACAGAGGTTAATGGGGAGAGGGCCCAATGGGTTAATTGCGGCGGTATGGTGATTAAGCATGGGTTAATGACGAACTTAGGCAGCGAGGGTGATTTGCAGACTTTTACTTAACGTAATCGTGAATCGATCAGTTAATGAACTTTGTTGAGGTTTGGGTGAAATTCGTAGTTTTATAGTTAAACTAGGGTGTAGGGTTAATTAACACATAGGAGCTATATATATACGGGGAAATGGGTTTTTCGTTGGGATTTAATATAATAAAATTAGTGATTAATATGAAAAGATGAGCGGAAAAGGGAAAAATCACTAAGTAAATGCTCTTTTTGTGAATTTGATGTTTTTCACATATTAACATTAATACTTTGGGTAAAGTGTTTTGGTGGGTTTTTTATATGAAAAGGCTTTATGTGGGGGGAAAAATTCTTTTCCTAGGCAAAAAGTGTTTTATCCTTTAGGAAAGGAACATTATCTAGGAAAATGAATGAACTGAAGGGGGGATTAATTTTTATGAGGGGAATTTAGTACTTGATATCCATAAATCATTGGGTCGAGGGTCCGGACCCTCCAAAAGTTAGAGAAATGCTCTGAGCCTCTATGACTTAAAGGTTTTAAGTACTTCGAACTTTATTCATGGGAAATTAGTTAAGTAAAAAGGTGAAACGAATGGGGGAAGTAAATCAATTAACCTTGAAATCCATCTTCATGCTTGATTGACCATTTCCATTTGAAACCTATGATGAGATGATAAATATGCTTCTTGCCCTATCATCATATTTTTGCAACCTTTTTTCTACTTACCCATCTACTTGTCATACCATTTTTTCTTCACTTTATTAGGGCGCGTTTAGGCTAGCAAACCCTTATCAAATACTTTTCTTTTTTTTTACAAGAGTAAACTAACTAAATCTAACCTTATTACATCCAAGGGCTCAGATTAAACAGTTGAGCTCCTTTTATTTTACTCTACCTAATCTAATGATCTACCAAGATTAAACAGTTTGGTCAGATTTTATTCTCTAACTATCAACATGAAATTTAAAGCATGGTATAATCAAGATTAAATAATTTGATTACCCTGGATTGTGGCATGAATCACAAAATGCACACAATCATTATTTTGCATAAAGTAAATAGTAGTGGCATTTAGACTTGCACACTTTCATGGTCTCTTTTTGTTCTTTTGGGGTTCATATTTTTCACTTTTTTGGACCTTTTTCTTTATTCTTTTTGTCCTTTAATTTTTCTTTTAGGACGTACCCTCTTTTCATTTTTTATTTTTCAATATGGAAAACATTTGCAAAAAAAAAGGTATGTACATATTACAAGGCTTAACCTTAGCCATTCAAAATTATGACTCCTATTGGTATATGAACCTAACAGAATACATGGAGACACTAAGTGATATCAAAAGTGATTAACAGTGCATGAAAAACATGAACGAAATATTCAGAAAATAGATCAACATGCATGTGGGTGAGGCAGTTCGCCGATTGGGCGAACGTCCATACAAAACAGTTTCATGCATGTGACAACAATGAGATAGCAACGAAAATTGAAACAGAGATAGGACAAGCTAGAATAAATATAAATAACAGAAAGAGTTCAAAGAAATCAAGTAAACAACACTCACACAAGAGAATACATAAAAAGCGACATAAATGTAGCACAAGGCATAGGAAACAAGCTTACCGCAAAATAGCTGAGTTGAATGTGTCGACTGCTCCTAGATGTGATGGGGGATGTCAGAGCTACAAGTTTTATGTGAGGAATGAGCTTTGCAACATCCAATTGATGAGATTTGATAACATCAAGGTTGTGACGCACATGCCACAAATCTAGGGGAAGCGACACTTGGAGGGAGGTTTCTAATTTGTTTGTTGCATGTAACCTCCAATTGTTAAACATAGATCCTTGAAACAAGTGATTCCTTTGCATGTTGCCTTGGTAGAAACAACCCATGCATGCGAGTTTGTTTTTCTCATTCCTGGAGGGAATCAGTCAACTCAGCTACACATGCAAGAGACTGCTTGATTGCTAGAGAAAAATGTGCATTTCTGGCTGGGAGCTGGGCTGGCTACCCAGAAGATTTGCACAATTTAGGGGCTGAGCAGCTGATTGCTACCTAGATTTGCACAAATCCTAGGTTGAACAGCTTGCTGCTGGGAAAATTTGTGCAAATCCTACTTGGAGGGTTAGTTGGCAGGATTACACAATCCTAGAGCCCATTAGGCTGTCAGAGAGGATTGCACAATTTCTGGAGGGAAGGCTGGTTTCCCTCCAAAAATGCACAATTTTCAATGGGAAGCTGCTCATCCTTTGATTCTTAACAAGCTAGTGAATAGGTCGTCAGCTGGATATATCACATCAAATCAAGAAAATTCAGCTAGAGATGGTGGAACATTGGAGCAAAACCAGTCAAGCACGAGAAGCTTAGCAGGGCCTGATATACAATAGGGACACATCTTTGGTCAAGGCTAAATCAGAGTAGGAACAATTCAGAAGGGGTGGAACATGTGGAAGCTCAAGTTAACTATGATTTTCTTGGGAGCCATCTTCTCTTGAAAGGTCAGCTTCAAGCAGGTCCATAATTCCATGGTACAAGGTTGTAACAAGGATTAGAAGAGTAGCTATGGAAACAATTTTCATATTAAAATCACATGCAAGAGCTATAGATACAACAACAAATTATGTAGCTAGATCTACATGCTCGACAACAGCAGGCTCAGCATCTAGAGCAGCAAGTAAGGCAACCACAATCCCAACAGCTAAGGTAGAAAGCAAGATAGGCACAAGCCCAGATGTTAGAGAAACAAGTAAGATGACATCAAGTCTAGCAGTTCATGTAGCAAGCTCAATGGCAACAAGCCCAGCAGCTAGAGAATCAAGCTCGGCAATAGTAAGCCCAATAGTTAGATCATCAAGCTTGTCAGCAACAATTCCAATAGTTACAACAACAAGCTCGACAACAGCAAGCCCAACAGTTAGAGCATGCTCAACAGCAGCAAGCCCTGCAGTTAGATCATGCTTGACAACATTAAGACCAACTCTTAAAGTAGTATGTACAACACCAGTTGGAGAAGCATGATCAACAACAACAAGCACAACAATTAGAACAACACTCTGGGCAACAAAAACTACATCTTCTTGCTGGTGACAACCAAAGTTTAGGGAACCAATTTTCTTCGTCACCCTATCATTCTTCAATGCATAATGTGTCTAAATTTATGCATTTGGGTGGCTTGATGTCTCAGATGGCCATTGAAAGTAATAATTTTATAGTGGAAGAATATCAACCTAACAATTCTTATATGGAATTTAGATAAATATATGTTGTAATTTACTCACCCATTTACAAGCCTGGGTGCTAGTGCATTTTTTTTATAGAGGAAGGGGGAATATACTAAATATAGTAATTTACTAAATGTAACTGAATGTGTAAAAATCTAAAAACTCAGCAGTTGATCCAATGCGACACCATGGGTACAAAATCTACACAGTAGGTTTCCACAGTTTAAGATAGGGCCAAGAAAGTCACTTTTGATTGCACATTAGCATATACAACAAATAATTTCAAGCTTCTTGTTGGCCCTTGAATGTATATTGTAACACTGAATGGAATAATTGTTTTCTTTTGATATTAGTCTATTGTTTTCAGCCTGGTAACAAGAAAGTAACAGAGCAATTAGTTAAACTAAAATTGTGATGAGACTTGGTCTAATGAACATGTGAACTATATACTAAAATTGTACTTTTTATGTACTTTAGTAGGATTTTAAATTGATCCCTCACCCACTTCATTGTATTTTATTGTAAGACTATGTCAAATTTGATCACACTCCACACACTTTTGTACCCTAGATATAGTAACTCAAATGAGTGCAAACTATGTATACAATTCTGGTAATCTGCTTTCAAGCTTGCCTTCTTGTGCTTTTTTGTGTGAGTATCTCCTTGCATTGTTGATATTTTGCTCCTGTCCAAATTATATCTCTAAATATGTTAACTTGATTAGTAAAAAAATTGACTATGGAGTTTAGGCATGGTGTGCCAAATTTCACTGCCCTGTTTCTCTAACATGAAGGTTATCACTCAAGTTTCTCACCTCAAGGATGAGGAAATGTCATAGCTTCCTAGTTTGTGTTCACTCTCATTCAAGAAAGACAAGAAATACAATTGTATTTTCAACTTATACTCTTCACATTCATGCAAAAGTGATTGCCCATGACAGTGTACCCATAGCTCGTTAAAGAAAATTAACTTACAGAACACATCAGCATCTGTATTTAACAATCGAAGAACATTATATCCAAGTAAAATAAATTGCATGGAACATTGAGAATCAGTGCAAATATGCATTTCAATATTTCATAATTCACTTACAAAACACATCAGCATTTGTATTGAACAAGCGAAGAACATTATATCTAAGTAAAACACATCACATGCAACACTGAGAATCATTCCAAATATGCATTTCAATATTTCATTGATGGAAAGTACACAACACAATCATATTGTTTCTCACATATTCACTATCAAAAGCTTTTTTATAAATACATAGCAATTACATATCAACTACAAATTACATCTGTTACATATATTTTTTCAGCTTTTGATTCTTCAGCTTCCCTCTTGATCTCTTCCACTTCATTTTCCTGTTGATCTATTTTTTCTTCCACTCCCTTCAATCTTCACAAACACTGTGATGCTTCTTCACAAACACTGTGATGCATACTTTAACTTGCCACACAACCTTATGGGGTGTTTAGTCTTGTGAATCCTGTCAGTCTGCAACCTAATCTTGTGGTACAACATGGGGACCTCCAATTAACTAATCCCTGTCTGCTTTTATGTATGCAGTCTGATGGCCTAAAATCTAACGTTTTGGTGTTTCCACGGGCTTATAACCTCATCTTAAAGTTCCCATAACTTATTTTAATCGATTGGCCTGATACCTAACACTTTGGAACTTGCAGAGGGCAGAAACCTAACCTTGCCATTCTCAAGTGTAATCCCACAACTTCCTCAGGTCTGGAATGAATCCTTAAGGGGCAAAATATACCCACAAGATGCTCAAAGAATGTAGAATTTTTATTGCACACATATCTCTGTGCTACACAATCTTGTTACATTTTGTGTTACTGGAGAGCATATTTTTTCATGTGGTCCAAATGTGGCCAATTTCATCATGCACATTGGTAGTTTGGATCTTAAGCAATAAATTGTGTGAAGTTTAGCTAGGGTCATAATTCCAATATGTCCACAAAAGGGAGTTTATATATATGCTATAGATGACAGGGAAGAATTATTATTACTAGTGTTTTGCTTTCTTGAAGCATATTGTGTATCGTCCTTTTTGGTTGAGATACAATGTTTGGAATCCAAGGACAGTTTGACCAGGTTTCACTTGAATAGTTCATAATTCAAATGTTGTGTATCTATTAAGATGCAACATGTTATTCTTCAGGAATATGACATAAAGAATCTGACATTCAGTTACCTTTTAAAGGTCCATTCTGAGTCTTTTGTTGTAAACTTTGCCATAAACTTTTAGAGTATTAGGGATTCTTCTAATCATTATGAGTATTTACGTTGTGGTACAATAGATATTGAATGCATCCAATAATACTCATCTACATTTCTATATGTAGCTATAAAGTAAAATTGCATCAAATAGAAAATATTGATTATTGCCATTCATCAAAGTCTACATCCCACAACAACCCAACTCTCAGTCAAAGAAACATAGATTGTCACTTGCATTCTATTATGTAAGTGACCAGCCAAAATTGCAAAAATACACATCATCAATCATATAACCACCCTTTTGTGATCTCCTTGGTCATGGTCCACTATATTAAGAGGTCAAACACATGTAATATCCATATTTTGATATGGACCACAAATAGTTTGTATGCATGTTCTCGTTTTAACTTTTGGAGTAGGCAGAGTCTTTTCTGTCACCTACATCTTCCCTTCACCACATTATACAACTATTGTTTCTTTGGTTTGTGGTAACATTATCTTTATATGTTCCTGGAATTCTATTTGTTTTCCTATTGAAGCAAAATATGAACTGTAATCTATTTGACATTTCTTAAGATTGATATTATTGCTGCTTCAAAGAATTTTACTTGCTATAACATGTTTCATTTACAGGCTTTCGTAATCTCAACCCTAAGGTTGAGGAGGGAATCTATCAAGTGCTTTATCATATGTCACTAGAGTCAGAGGTCATGGCAGGATCAAGCAACAATGTAGCTTCAACATCAACGAGAGCTTCTTCCTCTTCATCAAAAAAGGCAAATAGGTCTCAATTTGAAAAGAAACTTGGGGAGTTCTTCATGCACTAGATTTCAACGAACACATCAATGACATATGGAGAAGGTTTTAGATTGGGTAATGCAGCCGTAGTTCAATATGGTCTACACCGAACATTGGATCATATTCATTTTAGGGCTTTTGCTAATCATTATGAGTATTTACATTGTGGTACAATAGATATTGAATGCATCCAATAATACTCATCTACATTTCTATGTGGAGCTATAAATTAAAACTATATCAAATAGCAAATATTGATTATTGCCATTCATTAAAGTTTGCATCCCACTACAACCCAACTCTTAGTCAAAGAAGCAGATATTGTCACTTGCATTCTATTATGTAAGTGACCAGCCAAAATTGCAAAAAGACACATCATCAATCATATAACCACCCTTTTGTGATTTCCTTGGTCATGGTCCATTATATTAAGAGGTCAAACACATGCAATATCCATATGCTGATATGGATCGCAAATAGTTTGTATGCATGTTCTCGTTTTAACTTTTGGAGTAGGCAGAGTGTTTTATGTCACCTACATCTTTCCTTCACCACATTATACAATTGTTTTTCCTTTGGTTTGTGGTAACGTTATCTTTATATGTTCCTAGAATTCCATTTGTTTTCATGTTCAAGCAAAATAAGAACTGTGATCTATTTGAAATTTCTTAAGATTGATATTATTGCTGCTTCAAAGATTTTTACTTGCTATAACATGTTTCATTTACAGGCTTTCATAATCTCAACCCTGAGGTTGAGGAAGAAATCTATCAAGTGCTTTCTAATATGTGGCTAGAGTCAGAGGTCATGGCAGGATCAAGCAGCAATGTAGCTTCAACATCAATGGGAGCTTCATCCTCTTCATCAACAAATTCAAATAGGTCTCAATTTGAAAAAAACTTGGGGAGTTCTTCTTGCACCAGATTTCAGCGGACACATCACCGGCATATGGAGAATGTTTTAGATTGGGTAATGCAGTTGTAGTTCAGTATGTTCTATGTTGAACATTGGATCATATTCATTTTAGGGCTTTTGCTAATCATTATGAGTATTTACGTTGTGGTACAATAGATATTGAATGCATCCAATAATACTCATCTACATTTCTGTATGTAGCTATAAATTAAAACTGTATCAAATAGCAAATATTGATTATTTCCATTCATCAAAATCTACATCCCACTACAGCCCAACTCTTAGTCAAAGAAGAAAATATTGTCACTTGCATTCTATTATGTAAGTGAATAGCCAAAATTGCAAAAAGACACATCATCAATCATATAACCACCCTTTTGTAATCTCCTTGGTCATGGTCTACTATATTAAGAGGTCAAACACATGTAATATCCATATGATGATATTGACCACAAATAGTTTGTATGCATGCTCTCGTTTTAACTTTTGGAGTAGGCAGAGTGTTTTCTCTCACCTACATCTTCCCTTCACCACATTATACAATTGTTGTTTCTTTGGTTTGTGGTAACGTTATCTTTATATGTTCCTGGAATTCTATTTGTTTTCCTATTGAAGCAAAATAAGAATTGTAATCTATTTGACATTTCTTAAGATTGATATTATTGCTGCTTAAAAGAATTTTACTTGCTATAAAATGTTTCATTTACAGGATTTTGTAATATCAACCCTAAGGTTGAGGAGGGAATCTGTCAAGTGCTTTCTCATATGTGGCTAGAGTCGGAGGTCATGGCAGGATCAAGAAACAATGTAGCTTCAACATCAATGGGAGTTTCTTCCTCTTTATCAAAAAAAGAAAATAGGTCTCAATTTGAAAAGAAACTTGGGAGTTCTTCATGCACCAGATTTCAACGGACACATCACCGACATATGGAGAAGGTTTTAGATTGGGTAATGTAGTTGTAGTTCAATATGGTCTACGCCGAACATGGGATCATATTAATTTTAGGGCTTTTGATAATCATTATGAGTATTTACGTTGTGGTACAATAGATATTGAATGCATCCAATAATAGTCATCTACATTTCTGTATGTAGCTATAAAGTAAAACTATATCAAATAGCAAATATTGATTATTGACATTCATCAAAGTCTGCCTCCCACTACAACCCAACTCTTAGTCAAAGAAGCAAATATTGTCACTTGCATTTTATTATGTAAGTGACCAACCAAAATTGCAAAAAGACACATCATCAATCATATAACCACCCTTTTGTGATCTCCTTGGTCATGGTCCACTATATTAAGAGGTCAAACACATGCAATATCCATATGTTGATATGGACCACAAATAGTTTGTATGCATGTTCTCGTTTTAACTTTTGGAGTAGGCAGAGTGTTTTCTCTCACCTACATCTTCCCTTCACCACATTATACAATTTTTGTTTCTTTGGTTTGTGGTAACGTTATCATTATATGTTCCTGGAATTGTATTTGTTTTCCTGTTGAAGCAAAATAAGGATTGTAATCTATTTGACATTTCTTAAGATTGATATTACTGTTGCTTCAAAGAATTTTACTTGCTATAACATGTTTCATTTACAGGGTTTTGTAATCTCAACCCTGAGGTTGAGGAGGGAATCTGTCAAGTGCTTTCTCATATGTGGCTAGAGCCATGATCAAGCAACAATGTAGCTTCAACATCAATGGGAGCTTCTTCCTCTTCATAAAAAAAGTCAAATAGGTCTTAATTTGAAAAGAAACTTGGGAGTTATTCATGCACCAGATTTCAACAGACACATCACCGGCATGTGGAGAAGGTTTTAGATTGGGTAATGCAGTTGTAGTTAAAAATGGTTTATGCCAAACATTTGATCATATTCATTTTAGGGCTTTTGCTAATCATTATGAGTATTTACATTGTGGTACAATAGATATTGAATTCATCCAATAATACTCATATACATTTCTATCTGTAGCTATAAAGTAAAACTATAGCAACTAGCAAATATTGATTATTGCCATTCATCAAAGTCTACATCCCACTACAACCCAACTCTTAGTCAAAGAAGCAGATATTTTCACTTGCATTCTATTAAGTAAGTGACCAGCTAAATTTGCAAAAAGACACATCATCAATCATATAACCACCCTTTTGTGATCTACTTGGTCATGGTCCACTATATTAAGAGGTCAAACACATGCAATATCCATAAGCTGATATGGACCACAAATAGTTTGTATGCATGTTCTCGTTTTAACTTTTGGAGTAGGCAAAGTGTTTTCTGTCACCTACATCTTCCCTTCACCACATTATACAAGAACCGCAATCTATTTGACATTTCTTAAGATTGATATTATTGTTGCTTCAAAGAATTTTACTTGCTATAACATGTTTCATTTATAGGCTTTCATAATCTCAACCCTGAGGTTGAGGAGGGAATCTGTCAAGTGCTTTATCATATGTGGCGAGAGTCAGAGGTCAAGGCAAGACCAAGCAACAATGTAGCTTCAACATCAACGGGAGCTTCTTCCTCTTCATCAAAAAAGGAAAATAGGTCTCAATTTGAAAAGAAACTTGGGGAGTTCTTCACGCACCAGATTTCAACGAACACATCACCAGCATATGGAGAAGATTTTAGATTGGGTAATGCAGCCGTAAATCAGTATGGTCTATGCCGAACATTGGATCATATTCATTTTAGGGCTTCTGCTAATCATTATGAGTATTTACGTTGTGGTACAATAGATATTGAATGCATCCAATAATACTCATCTACATTTATGTATGTAGCTATAAAGTAAAACTATATCAAATACAAATATTTATTATTTCCATTCATCAAAATCTGCATCGCATTACAACCCAACTCGTAGTCAATGAAGAAAATATTGTCACTTGCATTCTATTATGTAAGTGACCAGCCAAAATTGCAAAAAGACACATCATCAATCATATAACCACCCTTTTGTGATCTCCTTGGTCATGGTCCACTATATTAAGAGGTCGAATACATGCAATATGCATATGTTGATATGGACCACAAATAGTTTGTATGCATGTTCTCGTTTTAACTTTTGGAGTAGGCAAAGTGTTTTCTCTCCCCTACATCTTCCCTTCACCACATTATACAATCGTTGTTTCTTTGGTTTGTGGTAACATTATTTTTATATGTTCCTGGAATTCTATTTGTTTTCCTGTTGAAGCAAAATAAGAACTGTAATATATTTAACATTTCTTAAGATTGATATTATTGCTACTTCAAAGAATTTTACTTGCTATAACATGTTTCATTTACAGGCTTTCATAATCTCAGCCCTAAGGTTGAGGAGGGAATCTATCAAGTGCTTTCTAATATGTGGGTAGAGTCAAAGGTCATAGCAGGATCAAGCAGCAATGTCACTTCAACATCAATGGGAGCTTCTTCCTCTTCATCAAAAAAGCCAAATAGGTCTCAATTTGAAAAGAAACTTGGGGAGCACTTCATGCACCAGATTTCAGGAGACACATCACCGACATATGGAGAAGGTTTTAGATTGGGTAATGAGGTTGTGGTTCAGCATGGTCTACGCCGAACATTGGATCATATTCGTTTTAGGGCTTCTACTAATCATTATGAGTATTTACGTTGTGGTACAATACATATTGAATGCATCCAATAATACTCATCTACATTTCTGTATGTAGCTATAAAGTAAAACTGTATCAAATAGCAAATATTGATTATTGCCATTCATCAAAGTCTGCCTCCCACTACAACCCAACTCTTAGTCAAAGAAACAGATATTGTCACTTGCATTCTATTATGTAAGTGACCAGCCAAAATTTCAAAAAGACACATCATCAATCATAAAACCACCCTTTTGTGATCTCCTTAGTCATTGTCCACTATATTAACAGGTCGAACACATGCAATATCCATATGCTGATATGGACCACAAATAGTTTGTATGCATGTTCTCGTTTTAACTTTTGGAGTAGGGAGAGTGTTTTAACTTTTGGAGTAGGCAGAGTGTTTTCTCTCACCTACATCTTCCCTTCACCACATTATACAATTGTTGTTTCTTTGGTTTGTGGTAACGTTATCTTTATATGTTCCTGGAATTCTATTTGTTTTCCTATTGAAGCAAAATAAGAACTGTAATCTATTTGACATTTCTTAAGATTGATATTATTGTTACTTCAAAGAATTTTACTTGCTATAACATGTTTCATTTATAGGCTTTCATAATCTCAACCCTGAGGTTGAGGAGGGAATCTGTCAAGTGCTTTCTCATATGTGGCTAGAGTCAGAGGTTATGGCAAGATCAAGCAACAATGTAGCTTCAACATCAACGAGAGATTCTTCCTCTTCATCAAAAAAGGCAAATAGGTCTCAATTTGAAAAGAAACTTAGGGAGTTCTTCACGCACCAGATTTCAATGGACACATCACTAACATATGGAGAAGGTTTTAGATTGGGTAATGCAGTTGTAGTTCAATATCATCTATGCCGAACATTGGATCATATTCATTTTAGGGCTTCTGCTAATCATTATGAGTATTTGCGTTGTGGTACAATACATATTCAATGCACCCAATAGTACTCATCTACATTTCTATATGTAGCTATAAAGTAAAACTATATCAAATAGCAAATATTGATTATTGCCATTCATCAAAGTTTGCATCCCACTACAACCCAACTCTTAGTCAAAGAATCAGATATTGTCACTTGCATTCTATTATGTAAGTGACCAGCCAAAATTGCAAAAAGACGCATCCTCAATCATATAACCACCCTTTTGCGATCTCCTTGGTCATGGTCCATTATATTAAGAGGTCAAACACACACAATATCCATATGCCGATATGGAACACAAATAGTTTGTATGCATGTTCTCGTTTTAACTTTTGGAGTAGGCAGAGTGTTTTCTCTCACCTACATCTTCCCTTCACCACATTATACAATTGTTGTTTCTTTGGTATGTGGTAACATTATCTTTATATGTTCCTGGAATTCTATTTGTTTTCCTGTTGAAGCAAAATAAGGACTGTAATCTATTTGACATTTCTTAAGATTGATATTATTATTGCTTCAAAGAATTTTACTTTCTATAACATGTTTCATTTATAGGATTTCATAATCTCAGCCCTAAGGTTGAGGAGGGAATCTATCAAGTGCTTTCTAATATGTGGCTAGAGTCAGAGGTCATGGCAGGATCAAGCAGCAGTGTAGCTTCAACAGGAGCTTCTTCCTCTTCTTCAAAAAAGGCAAATAGGTCTCAATTTGAAAGGAAACTTGGGGAGTTCTTCATGCACCAAATTTCAGTGGACACATCATCGGCATATGGAGAAGGTTTTAGATTGGGTAATGCAGTTGTAGTTCAGTATGGTCTACGTCAAACGTTGGATCATATTCGTTTTAGGGCTTCTACTAATCATTATGAGTATTTACGTTGTGGTACAATACATATTGAATGCATCCAATAATACTCATATACATTTCTATATGTAGCTATAAAGTAAAACTGTATCAATTAGAAAATATTGATTATTGTGATTCATCAAAGTCTATATCCCACTACAACCCAACTCTTAGTCAAAGAAGCAGATATTTCACTTGCATTCTATTATGTAAGGGACCGGCCAAAATTGCGAAAAGACACATCATCAATCATATAACCACCCTTTTGTGATCTCCTTGGTCATGGTCCACTATATTAAGAGGTCAAACACATGCAATATCCATAAGCTGATATGGACCACAAATATTTTGTATGCATGTTCTTGTTTTAACTTTTGGAGTAGGCAGAGTGTTTTCTCTCACCTACATCTTCCCTTCACCACATTATACAATTGTTGTTTCTTTGGGTTGTGGTAACGTTATCTTTATATGTTCCTCGAATTCTATTTGTTTTCCTCTTGAAGCAAAATAAGAACTGTAATCTATTTGACATTTCCTAAGATTGATATTATTGTTTCTTCAAAGAATTTTACTTGCTATAACATGTTTCATTTATAGGCTTTTGTAATCTCAGCCCTGAGGTTGAGGAGGGAATCTGTCAAGTGCTTTCTCATAAGTGGCTAGAGTCAGAGGTCAATGCAGGATCAAGCAACAATGTAGCTTCAAAATCAATAGGAGCTTCTTCCTCTTCATCAAAAAAGGCAAGTAGGTCTCAATTTGAAAAGAAACTTGGGATTTATTCATGCACCAGATTTCAATGGACACATCACTGGCATATGGAGAAGGTTTTATATTGGGTAATGCAGTTGTATTTCAATATGGTCTATGTCGAACATTGGATCATATTCATTTTAGGGTTTCTGCTAATCATTATGAGTATTTACATTATGGTACAATAGATATTGAATGCATCCAATAATACTCATACACATTTCTATATGTATCTATAAAGTAAAATTGTATCAATTAGCAAATATTGATTATTTCCATTCGTCAAAGTCTACATCCCACTACAACCCAACTCTTAGTCAAGGAAGCAGATATTTTTACTTGCATTCCATTATGTAAGTGACCAGCCAAATTTGCAAAAAGACACATCATCAATCATATAACCACCCTTTTGTGATCTCCTTGGTCATGGTCCACTATATTAAGAGGTCAAACACATGCAATATCCATAAGCTGATATGGACCACAAATAGTTTGTATGCATGTTCGCGTTTTAACTTTTGGAGTAGGCAGAGTGTTTTCTCTCACCTACATCTTCCCTTCACGACATTATACAATTGTTGTTTCTTTGGTTTGTGGTAACATTATCTTTATATGTTCCTAGAATTCTATTTGTTTTCCTGTTGAAGCAAAATAAGAACTGCAATCTATCTGACATTTCTTAAGATTGATTTTATTGCTACTTCAAATAATTTTACTTGCTATGACATGTTTCACTTACAGGCTTTCGTAATTAAACCCTGAGGTTGAGGAGGGAATCTATCAAGTGCTTTATCATATGTGGCGAGAGTTAGAGGTCATGGTAGGATCAAGCAACAATGTAGCTTCAACATCAACGGGAGCTTCTTCCTCTTCATCAAAAAAGGAAAATAGGTCTCAATTTGAAAAGAAACTTGGGGAGTTCTTCACGCACCAAATTTCAACGGACACATCACCAGCATATGGAGAATGTTTTAGATTGGGTAATGCATCCGTAGTTTAGTATGGTCTACGCCAAACATTGGATGATATTCATTTTAGGGCTTCTGCTAATCATTATGAGTATTTACGTTGTGGTACAATACATATTGAATGCATCCAATAATACTCATCTACATTTATGTATGTAGCTATAAAGTAAAACTGTATCAAATAGAAAATATTGATTATTGCCATTCATCAAAGTCTGCATCCCACTACAACCCAACTCTTAGTCAAAGAAGAAAATATTGTCACTTGCATTCTATTATGTAAGTGACCAGCCAAAATTGCAAAAATACACATCATCAATCATATAACCACCACTTTGTGATCTCCTTGGTCATGGTCCACTATATTAAGAGGTCAAACAAATGCAATATCCATATGCTAATATGGACCACAAATAGTTTGTATGCATGTTCTCGTTTTAACTTTTGGAGTAGGCAGAGTGTTTTCTCTCACCTACATATTCCCTTCACCACATTATACAATTGTTGTTTCTTTGGTTTATGGTAACGTTACCTTTATATGTTCCTGGAATTTTATTTGTTTTCCTGTTGAAGAAAAATAAGAACTGTAGTCTATTTGACATTTCTTAAGATTGATATTATTGCTACTTCAAAGAATTTTACTTGCAATAACATGTTTCATTTACAGGCTTTCGTAATCTCTACCCTAAGGTTGAGGAGGGAGTATGTTAAGTGCTTTCTCATATGTGGCTATCGTTAGAGGTCATGGCAAGATCAAGCATCAATGTAGCTTCAACATCAATGGGAGCTTCTTTCTCTTCATCAAAAAAGGAAAATAGGTCTCAATTTGAAAAGAAACTTGGGGAGTTCTTCATGTACCAGATTTCAGCAAACACATCACCAGCATATGGAGAAGGTTTTAGATTAGGTAATGAAATTGTAGTTCAGTATCATCTACACTAAACTTTGGATCATATTCGTTTGACAGGAAACTTTCCTCTATAAGTTCTGAGGAATGTAAATATGGTGTAACTTAAAAGGAGATATGAATGGGATGTTAAATTGTCCTTCTCCCAATTTCTTCAAGAAACACCCGAGAAAGCTGGTGGATTGCAAGAAAAGACTCTTTATCAACCTTCCGAAAACAGTCGCAATATTCACTCTCACACTAATTTTGATGACCAACAACAGAATTCTTGGAAAGGTCAGGATATTGAAAATTTTCCTCTTGATGGTAGAATATCTTCCCACTATATGAATTTTGATGGGAGGCAACAATACAACTCATTAGGGGACCAAGGTAAAGTTTGAATCTGGCTGAATCTTTCATCTTACGTCTAAGGAGCAAAGTTGTTGGAGAAAAAGTGAAGCACAAGGATCTGAATAGAATAAGCTTTTAGTAAATGCCAACAAAGGGCATGATAAGAATGAAAATGACAATGTCACACATTTAGAACTGGAGAAATTGGGTAGTCATGTGAAAAAAGTTGAGGATCAAAGATATCACGAAAGAAATGAGGTAGGCAAAGACTCAATCGTGTCATTCCAACATTAGGATCCAAACATTAATTCAAGCCAGAATGGGCAGATAATATAGCAAGAAGGTTTTCACATGTGTAGATTTACTAGGAATCCTAATGTAGATAATTGAGAAAGAAATGTAGAAAAGTATGAGCAAGCAATAGAAAGAAACTACCAGTTGAATTCTAACAATGTTATTTGGGACTCTTGTGCCAAAACCAGACATGTTAGAAACACTTCAGTCTGTCAGCAGGGCAATAGTTCAATAGCTTTAAATACATTTCCCAATTTGTGACAATTCTCAGAGATATACAAATGATATAAATAGGTCACAATACAGTCAAAATGATTGCACAAGTGTTGGTTAGATAATAGGCAGGGGGAATTCTAATCAGAGTGCAAAATCTAGAAGTGATTACACTAAGAAAAGTCCTCAAAGGGAAGATGATTTTCAATCTTAAAGTAATATGAATCACTAGGAGCTAAGTAAAATGAGTATTGGTTCAGGTGAAAGTTCTAGAAATGATATGCTAAGAATGTGCCCTAGGCACTTGCTCCAGCAGGTAGTAGAAATGGATTCAATGAACCAGTGGTATGCAGAAAGTGTTAAACAAGACTCATTTTACTTAGGTCCCAGTGATTGAGTACTGGTTCTGGTGAAAGTTTTGGAAATGATATGTTGAGAATGCCCCATAGGCACATGCTCGAGCAGGCAATAAGAATGGGTTCAATGAACCAGTGTCATACAGAAAGTATTAAACAAGACTCATTTCTAAGAGGAATAATGCAGATGGATTCTCAAGGGAAAAAGGCTCCTGAAAAAGTAGACTTTATGCATTCAAAGGTGGTTAAAACAGGCTCACAAAACAATACTATGAATGCAGGAGAGGTATTAAATTTATTCACTTTATTTGGACTTGAAAGAAATATCTAGTCTATGAATATTGTGGATCCTTGTAAGAAGCTCATTTTCTCAGTATTGTGCATCCTTTTATCTCAATTGAAAATACTCCACGCTTATATTGATATCATATGCTCAATTTGCTTGCAACCCTTTTGTAGTAAGCAATTGTTTCTTTTGCAGGTTGTTTTAAATTCAAATTTGCAAACCAATTTAAGAGAACATCTGGGAGGAGGACATCCGAGGGACTTTTCTATAGGTTATGTTTATGAAAACTCATATGTATTTGATAGCCCCAAAAACATATTTGGTTCAAAAAAAACCATCATATTTATTAGGGAAAGGTTTTGGTTCATGTTTTCTTATTAAGTAATTTGTCTATTTGTTGTTCCACCAACTTTTACTAGTTTTCTATATCACAATATACTGAGATGTTCAATTTCTGCATATAAACTTTTTCTGTCCAACTAAAACTTTCTTGACCTTCTAAGCAAGTCAGATAATCCAAATGAAAGTGACACATTAAAGCACATTGTATTTAGTGAGCAGAATGCATTTGTTGACCCCAATGAATCTGCTTCACCTTATGTTTTAGTTACTCATTTTAGTCATAACCAGTCATCAAGTCCTCTCTCTCCTCAGGGTTTTGGACTTATACTAGCTCCACCAGCCCAACTATTGCAAAGGATGCAAAAACAATCTTTACAAACAAGTGCATCTATGAAAACTGCAAATTTAATATTGGATAGGTAGATCCATCCATCAAAAGGAGAAAGTTCCCACAAGAGTGTAGCTTTACAAACTCATCAAGATTCTTTATCAAAAGTAGGTGATGCGCTACCATAGCTGAAGAGAAAGCTTGCAAGTAACCACCTCAACAATGTCATTAAGTGTTCTGTCTAGATCATCACCAACAAGTGTAAAAGAGAATGTTGTAAAGTTGGACAAATAACCATACTTCGCAACCTACAATATTCATCCTTTAACTTAGTTACAATATATTCAACACCCAAATGCCAATGGACAACTTATGTAAATTTCTCAATCAACAGTTCCACGTGAGTCACCTAAAGGCAAGCCAACATGCAGAGTAACATGATCTCCACTTATCTACTTCAAGGCTCACAGGATGTAGCTATTGCAGGGAAAATAATACCAACTTGCCATTCAGCGATGTTGTCTACAGTTTCTTCTGTAAATTCTATTATAGAAAGGGAAACTGAGATGTAGGGATCTCTCACCCCCTCAACTTGACCTTTTAGTCAAATCAATTAACAAAATTATTTACATGTTCAAGATGGGCTTGGCACAAGCCATCGGTTTATGCATGTAATCATGTTGTTTGTTTAGGTTTCTCTTTGTGATGGCCCCACCATATCATCCTCTCCAATTTTAAGTTGGGGGTTTCTTAAAACTAAAACAATTATTTGACCATCATGATTGCACACACATTTTCCATGCTCTATTGTACAATACCCCATGTGACTATTAAATGAGATAGAGTGGAGGAACACTATAGCTAGAATGTAGCTAGGGTTCTACAAGGGGTGCCAAACTACTGGCCACATCTTTCACTCTTTGTGTCATTATCGAAGAGGCCCGTCATTTCTCTTTGAAACTATTTTGTTGATTTGTTGGCTTTTGCAAGGCATTTGACTCTGTCATGACTCATGAGAGAGGCCTTGTTTTAGAGGTGATACAGAATTGGATTCTATCATGAGACTATATGAGTCAGTGCTTGGCCATTTCTACACTATCCACATCTTCTTAGACTACCTTAGGAGTACTATAGAGGTCAAATAGGAATTCCCTCTCTCACTAACTCTCTTTGGGTTCTATATCGATGAGATGGACTCCTTTCTTAGGAGCACATATAGGAAGGTGTTGTTTGTCTTCTACCCAACATCTTGATCTCCTTGCTTTTAGTTTTCAACAACATGATCCTCTTGGCACCTCACTTAACGAGTTGTAGAGACAAATTGATGCCTTATCCAAATCTTGTGATCTTTTATAGTTGACATTTGAACTTAGTGAGACTAAGGTTATGACATTCATCATGTCTCAACATGCTCTATTTGACTACCATTTTTACATTGGAGGGGATGGGATTGATATAAATACAATCTACACGTACTTGGGGGTTAGATCTTAGGAGTCTAGCTTAGCTTGAGGCATGCTTTCTAACCCCAACTTAATAAGGAATATGGCTTTCTTGGCTAAATAGATAGTTCTCTAGGACATCTCTTTCAAGATGCTCCTCTTTGGACATGATCATTAGAGCCATGACCCATTATCACTTGAAGTTCTGGGGACCTAGCTTGCTTTGGGTTTATTGGGATAGGATAGATATATTCTAAATCCTTATATTACGATGCTTCATCTACTGCAAACATGCAATTCCTCAATCTATCATCTAGGTGGAGTTTAGGGTATTGCTTCAATAGACCCCTCCCTAGTGCAATTGTTATGGGTTCTTCTTAATTTCTTCAGTTAGTGGCCATTTCTATCAATCGACTTACCCTTTTTCAAGTAATCTTTAGACACTCTAGGTCAGCTCCTACTATCTAAATGAGACTTAACCTAGGAGATTAGAGAGGATATCTACAAGCTACATCAAAATCAATTGGATTTCCCTCCTTGAGGACGTTAGCTTGAATATTTCATTTTATTATTTTGAGTATTTTATGTAGCCAATCTTCTTCTTAATTTTTTTTTTCAGTCCATCCATATCTATTGCTACATGTAATTGATGGACAGTCTCTTCCTCTTTGAGTTCTGCCGGGGCTGATTCTATTGATATTCTTATATGTGAGGCTATAGACTGTGAATCCATACTCACTTTTGCAAGCATATGGCAGAGAAAATTACGTTTAGCTTCTTGTGCCTGAATTTGTCATTTTTTTGCAACATAATTCTCCATTAACAAGGCACATACATTGTTGTGGATGTCCTCCTATGCATTCACTTTCCTTGTCAGTGAAAAAGTTGATATATTGTTACCTACTATCAATTACTCATGCCTCAAAATCCTTTGAATATCGTAATATATGTGAAGAGGGAAATGTCCAGGATAGTTATTGTTGCCAATGTATTCATACATCCTAACAACAGTGCCAATTTTAAATTTCCATGTTGAACTGGTCTCTTAAGGAGAAACCACATGTCTAGGGTAAGACAATAGAGAAAAATCAAGAGTCCAAAATCATAAACAGATTTACCAAAAGCATAAGCCTTATTCCCAAACTTAACCAAAAAAAACCTAGAATTGGAAAAGCTATATATTTTCCTGTAGCCTGATCTCAATGCCATAGTATTGTTCACAGAGGGAAACAGAACAAACGCTCCAGAGAATGTTGCATGAAAGGAAATTCACAAGTTTGCTTGGTTCCTCCTAATGCAAGGAACACTTTTCCTTGAAAAGAAACCTCAGGACACAGACACTACAGACCCTCTGATGAATGCATTTCCTTTAAAATTCAAAGCATGAATACAATCTTTGTGAAGGCCACAATGATTGGTCTTGGGAGAATTTAGCTCTAATCTGACAATCAGAGGCTTCACTTGGGATTTGATGGTTCCTAGGAATCAAAGGTTGAGTCTGTGCAATTCCATTTGCTTGAATTCCAAACCCAAGCAATTAACAATGATGATATTCATAATCCCACCTACATAAATTTTAACTAGCGTTGTGAATTTATTAACCCAATGCCACTTTAAAACCAAAATATCTAAACATATGAAGTGGATGAGGGGAATATGATTGCATTTTATGAATTGAAACATGTCTTACCATATTTTGTATAGGGAAGGCGTGCACTATTTGATATATACCTTAGATTTGCACCATTGTTGACGATGAGCTCCCAATTGTGAAAGAACGATATTGGCAAGTGTTTTCAAGTGTAAAAGATTTGCACCACAGTGAGAAGCCATGTAACCCACTATGATCCATGTCTTACAGTGTTTCCATACCTATATGAGTGGAAGAAATTTGCAGTTGGATCTCAAAAACCTTGATGATGGTATTGTGATATTCATTAGAGTTCAAGGACAGATAGCATCGAAGCAGCTTCTAAACATATGTTGAATAGCATATATTGTTCTCCGGGATCATTTTCACCATCAAATCTCCGAAATCTTTGTGGGTCATACGAGGATTTCACCACCGCAAAGATATCAAAGAATGAAATATTCTTAGCCGGACTAGCAAGATGTTCATCACGGTTTTCATACTGGGGAAAAGGACCATGTGAAGCATTCTGAGAATCAAGCTTGAGCTTGTTTAACCCTCCTCTTAGTCTTGGAAAATAATCCTTCATCTTTTCTTTTACTTTGGATGACTCGAGACCTTAATTCACCAGACATGTCCTGCTTTGCATCCAATCCTTTATAATTGTCGAAATTAATGTGAGAACTCGAACTAGGTTGCCAAATATCATACTTGTTATGAGCAGATATTTTCTCAGAGTGGTGTTTGGTTTTCTTCGAAACACCAATTATCTACTCCATACAAGATTTTCTCAAATCCCTCCCATAATTGTTGTTATTATTAATAATTATTGTTAGCACTTTTAATAGTATTATTTTAAAATATTACCTCTACCACTGCCATTACCATCACTACATGGTATTAAAACCACTACTCTGTTGCTATTACTACTAGCGCTATTACTGATACTACTACTACTGTTATTACTATTGTTACCTTTTCTAGTAACCCACTGGATTTTCTTCTGCCTCACTGCATTTTTTATGCAGTTTTCTTTATTACATCACTTGTGCACTTTGGTACCACTCTCTATCGCATGTGCATGAACACTCCTAATATGCACTAAGGTATTCCTTTTTGCAGTCCCATTGGTCAACTTTGGCCACTACTGGAAACTAAATTAAATTTTAATATATTATTATTATTATGTACTGCTATAAAAATTTCCCTAAATTTTTGGTCTCCATATCTCTTGTACCTTCATATCGTGTTAATAACTTACTATACAATTTACGCCTCTTATTTAAAAAGTAATCTTTGGCATGGGCTCTGCATTTTTTAATTTAGTTGATGAAGGCTTAATGCTCTCCAGCTCCAATTCTTGAACAAATTTCTTCTAGTTCATCTCCAAAATCAAAGTATTGCTACCTAGATTAGGAGATTTTATGTTGAACAATGGAACTTTTACTTTGATTTCTTCCTCTGATAACTCCTCAGGAGTAAATGAATTAGAGTCACTTGACCTACAACTGCAAGAGCTAGAGCAAGTGATACTTGTGGTACTCACCATGAATGGCTCATGAACTAGATAGGGCATCTGTTTCACAGTTTTCTCAAGGGGCTGATCAAAATTTTGCCTCCAACCTTGATCATCATCATCTTGTATAGGGTTGGGAAATCAAGCCACATTATTATAACCATGCTGAAGAACGTGTTTTCTTACCTCAGGCCTCTGTAAACTGCTATTTTTTGTTGGACTAAGCTAGGTTCTCTCTAATTTCTCCATAGATTGCCTATTGTAATTCTTCTTTTCAGGTTGCCTAGAACAGTGATATATTTGCAAAATTTCATGATCTTCTAAGCTTTCACAACTCCATATATTATCATTTGTGACCTCCCTTGTTTTCCACACCGAGCTGACAGTAGTTCAACAGTTGCAACCAGCAGATATTCTTGAGTCAATCAATGTAGTTGATCTACAATTGCTAGATATCTCCTTCTTCCCCTTGCTTTTTCTCTTGATTCATTCATCTACTGATCAACTTCATTTCTTTGTTTTTCTTGCTCTAGAAATGGATTTTCTATGGTGCAAACCATTTACACTTGCAAACACTTGTCAATATCGTTCTTTCAAAATTGGGAGCTCATCATCAACAATGATAAATTGGAGCAGTTGCACTTCTATTCACTTTGTGAAATGCAACAAGTTGGGTTTGCTGAGCTGAGTGAGAACAGATGTTAGGATATTCTGACACATAGGAAATAGTTAAGTATAACTTGGTCTAATGTAGAGTTAGGTAAAGTGTGTTTCTTTACTATGTACTTTTGTAACTTACAATCCGACCATCATGATATGTAGTGATATGACAGTTCATTCTCTCCTTGGTATTACCGACACTTGATCCATGGCTCAACACCTGATTGGTCCATGATCTCTATTTAAAGAGCATGGAGGGTCATTTGTAGGGTAATCGTTCATGAGAGAAGCTTATGTAAATTTTCATTCTTTTATTAATAAATTGCTTGAAGTGGCCGCGTTGGCTTAGGCCATGGATTGTTTCCCTCTTTGAGGGTTTTAACCACGTCAAGCATACTGGTGTATTGATCTGTGATCTGTTTGTGAGCAGTGTCCTTTGGTGTTCTGCCTGAGGAACTTACCCTATAAATTCCTACAACAGATGATCTTTTATATGCGCATTTGAAACTTTGAAATATGTGTTTTTGGAAATGGACCATATATTAAGACCTGCTAGCTATGTCATAATGCGTGAATCACCGCATTTTGTGAATAGTGTTAAGAATCTAGCCACAGGCATGAGATGGAATTTCCACCAGAGGGACATTGAGGATGCTAAGAATGGGGATGAAAAGCTTCTCATTTTTTCAGAAAAAGGATTAGAGGTCTTCAAAATATGCTTCTAAATGATAAATAAAAACTTAAAAAAATTTCAAGGCCCCTATTCCTATTCTATATCAATCAATCTGGCATCAGAGTGAGTACCTAGTTGTGAAGGTATCTGTTGATAGGATGCATTTTCTAGCCAGGATATATCTTGTTAGTGAAATTCAGAGATCCATTTCGTTTTCCTAGGATGCCAAGTTATTTATTCCCCTTGTATTTGGGAGGCCTAATATTGAATATTATAACTACTATATTGAATTAAATCCATTCTTTTTATCTTGAAGTTGTAAGGTGGGTAGTTATGTGTTATTTATATTTGTAGCTTTCATGAGGAAGGGATTTTTTAATGCCATAACCCCTTGCACTGTGATGTTTTAGAACTCTTTTATTACTTCCATTGCTTGTGTCTTATGATATAAACACATTCCTAGTGATGTGTTGTAAATAGAGCAAGACATCAAAGTACTTATCGGAGCATTGTAATGCCTAGATAGCTATAGGAAATGGACTTGCATGAGTAGATTATGAAGCTTGAGGTGATTGTCAAGGTAAAGGGAGGGAAAAACTGAGAGCACCATCTGAGAGGGATGAATTTGGTCTTCCACACTAGAGATTTTCATCTTCTTGGTTGTCTAAGGCTCTCTGGAAAGATCAAATCTTATTCCCTTCATTTTGAGCTCTTGAATATATCTACTCATAGCCCTATAAGTAACCCTCTCATTATCATGTTTTCATTCTACAATGAATTTGGAATAATCCTTTATCCGAAGAAAGTTTATACCTCTTTCAACAACAATTTTTAGCATCAACAAAGTGTAAATATCTCTACTCTGTTATTAGTATCAACCCTGAATGCTGCCTTTAAAGCAACAACATGGTTGTCTCCAATAATTATATTGCATCCTCCTCCATATTTTCCACGAATACCTTGACAAACTCCATGCCTTTAATTTATCAATCTCATAGTTTTTCAAATTTCATTGGTTGTTCATCTTTACAGGTTTGAAAATACCTCAATATGCATATCTGACACGATGAACTCATGGTACCCAACTAATACATGATATTCATGATATCCACTCAGATATCTCCTCTTGCTAGCAAAACAAAATTCCTATTCTATTTTCCTAAACACTAGAGCAAAGAACACACATCTAGCATTCTACCACCTGATTCTGCTCAAATGCAAATTTGAGCCTTGAGGAAAATTTGGCTACAACATGTAACTTCATTCAATCTTCAATGAAGCATAAATGGTCCATAAAAACTAGAAGCATGAGTAGAAGCAAACTATACTTATTAATACAAAGAAAGTGTATGAGATAATTGTTGTGTAGCCGAAGTACATAATACCAAAGACAAGGTTCGTAATCTCCATCTTGGTGAAGAAGTAGAATGTAGCATAGAGGAATAGGTAAGGTGCAGATGAACCTGAAGTTAGATAAGCTCTCGACCACCAGTGGTAGTCCTCTCTACAAAACTGAAAGTAGCGAAGGACAATAGTGATCTCTGCACAAGTAACAATAAGGATAACAAAGAAAATGAACATAAACCCAAAAAAGTAATAAAATTAATGCAGTCAAATAGATGTTTAGAAGAAGAATAGTTCAATGAAAACTGCACCAAAGGGTAATATGCCTCCAATAAGTACTGAGAAAACTAGTTGCATGTACCATGCATGCTTTGAAATCTACCTGGGAATTTATTTTTCTTAACATGATCTTCAATTACAGGTTTCTCGTAGCCAAAGTAACTACCAACAAATACCAAAGACATAGATATCACAAAACATAAAAATACCAAAGTAGCCATTTTCCCAATTGGTACAACACCAGAGGGCTCTTTACCCTAAATAAGTGCATTGAGGACAAAGAAAATGCCAAAAAAAAATGTTAGGGAAGATGAATGTAGTCTTCAGCGTGTTTGTTTTCCATTATGTGCCCTTGAACATCTTATACAGGTGACTAGAAGAGTAACCAACAAAAAAACCCATGCACATCCACAAGAGAACCATAGCTATCATAAGTCCACCACGATGGGATGGTGAAAGAAATCCAAGCATGGAAAATATCATTGTGACAAGTGTCATCCAATTTCTTCTTGGGCTTCATCCCATGTCTCCAATTGATTATAATTTGAGATTGTAAGATAATCCTCACTTACCTAAACTCTGCATAAGGTCAGTTCCTGGATTGACATGATCTATTGTTGCCCATTTAAGGTCTTCGTCAACCTTTTCATGCCCCACAAAGGTTATTCATTAATGTCTTACCTAACCCTTTAATCTTTGGCATCAACTTCCTCTTGCAATGGGATTGTAGAGAGTTTCATCCTCAAGTTTTCACCTTGTTATGACTGAGATAATAGGTCTATGTTATGTGTGCCCTCATTCTGACATGTGTAAGCCAATCGACTTCTATTTGATCAAATCTACTCTAGCATGTGTTGTTTTGATCAATATCCCAACCACCTTTGTCTAGTGTAACGTTTGACTTAGGTTTGACTTTGAAGGCATATGCATAGGCTTATTGAGGCACATTAAGGAATATTAACATAATTATCCTTTTTGTAACCATGTTCTATTCCCTTGTTTAACATGTGATACATCTATCTATCTCGCAAATTATTATGAAGGTAGGGGATATGTGAGGGATGTATGTCACATACTCAAGAAAAGGCAACAAACTACCTTTAGTTTTACATGCCAATAGAGAGATGCACAACATTTCTTATGGTTGCAAGTGCTACCATGGTGGTTACATATTGCTCAATGCGATGATGTATTCAACTTTGGAATGAGACGGTTGTCTACAGCACTACTTTATGCCTATGTGTTAGCATAGTGGTCCTATACATTAGTCTATATTGTGTGTCAATAGTTCCATGTGCTGCAATAATACATTATGTGTTGGGTAACACAGTAATGGACTACAACAGGTGTCTATGGAAACAATTTTAACACAAAAATTGGTATACCACCATTACCTTGTGTTCCAATAGAACTCTTTTTACTACCAGCGAGTGTTTATTTAGTGGTGATGACATACATACACTCTGACGCTAGAGCAACAATACAACATAGGATCCAACAATCAATTAAGAGGCTCACAAACTATGCCAGACTGGCAATGCTCCAACACAACGACAATTCTCTCACAGACCTAAGTTACATCGCCACAACATAATAAAAACATATAATAGTTATTAAAATGTATGGTGTGTGAACCATTAAGGTTTCATGGGCAATGAGTACCATATTATCATCTTTAAAGCAAGGAGATCATGTAAAGACTATACAAGAAGCCTTTTTGAGGCATCAATTCATCTGGTGGCCTAAATTTATATAACCTCTTGTTCCATATCAATGTCAAGGAGGTTTGTATATTGTTTAACCCAACAATACCTAACCTTATTACAATTTGAAATTCATGAGTTTGTTTCTTTAATTAACAAAATGCCTAAAAAGATACAACGTTGCAGTTTGTACCTTACCTAGATAGTTAATGAAACATTCAACAAAATGTGACTTAAAATGGGCATTGGGATCAGGTTTTAGAATCTCCTCCCAATCACTGATAGACTGCTCAAATATATAACTGTCACCCCCTAGCAAAAGAATCTCCTCCCAATCACTGATAAACTACTCAAATATACAACTGTCACCCCCTAGCGAAAGAAGCTTGTCCAAATGACTAGATCACTAGATACTCTAGGAATTCCAGAGATCTTTTCCCACCTCCACTCTTCTCGCTTAGGATATGTATCTACAAGCTTGCTCAAGAATTCCATTGAAAGCTTTATTGATATTGCTTATGGTTAAAATATTGTCACTTTTGTCCCTTTACGTGGACAACATGGTTCAACATAAGATGCATAAACTTATCAAAGAGTATAACCTGAATGGTTAGTTTTGATGGATATATGCACAAAAGAATATAGTACAAAATGTTGAGTTGTACTGCTACATTTGTGACATAGGAGGTCTTTTCAAGTACATTTGTACAGCTAAATTTTTCTTACCTATTGCATTTATGGTGAGTTGTATTGCTATCTCGCAATGACATTATTTTTTTGAATTATACTTGAATTTCATTGATAATAACCTAGATTTATATATTGATTTCAACACCAAATTGACATCATAGTAAACATATGAATGTCCCATTAAATGTGACTTAAATATGATTCAAAGAATCTCACCTTTAGCCTAAGCATGCAACAGAGTAATTTATGAGGTGTGAAATTTTATTAGAGGTGTTGTTTGTTTTGGTTAGGAAAGGGTTTTTTCTTGGTTTTATGTGACTTACAATTTATCATATGTAGCATGTTGAGAAATGTGAAAGAATAATGTGTGACATTTATCTTGCAGAAATTGATGCTGAATGAAAGGATACATAGTTTCACCAAGCTATAGTCTACTTTGGTAAAGGCGAAGGAACATCTTAAAAAGATTCCTGAGAATACACCATATACATAGCTTGAACATAAGTAATATATGGCTTTTTTCTTTTGCAGATATGTTAATGTTTCTATCCAAGATATCACAACATAAAAATATTGATATTGTAGAAATTGTTTTAGGACCTCATTAAATTCGATTTTCATGATGTCCTACTTGATTGATACCTTCTCATGACAAGAAGACTTTAAATATGAATTAATATGTCCCTAAAACAAATTAGATTCAAAGTTTATAGATATAAAAGATAAAAACAAATGTTAATGCCTTCGTTTGATTGTTAATTGACTTTGATGTGGGTAGGTTACAAGAAATGTGATTGGGAAAACGATGGGAAGACAATGCAAAGCATGTCTTGGATATGATTCCTTTGCTGTTAGAGATCCATCAAGCACTCGTGTCATCGACTTTGGAAATGTTTCTAGTAGGGATTCCTATGGCTTTTAATGTTGTGATTCTTTCACCTTATGGTTATTTTGGGAAAGCACATGTTTTAGGAATGCCAGACAAGACATCGGTGGGTAGGTAAACACATTTTTTATAATTGCAACGTTCATTCCATGATATCCTCCCTTTATTGTTTGATTGTATCTTGAACATTTATTTTGATTTTGTTTTGTCTTTTAACTATGAAATTGAAAATAGTTGGTATCATGTCCATTTAAACAATGACCAAACCTTGAATATGAAATTAGTATTAAATGATATTGATTGAAATCCTTTTAGTTGTTTTGTGTTAAAATATTTTCATGACTATTAGAAAAGTTTATTTTCATGTTGTTATTTGAGCACATGTTTATATATTTTACCAAGTTCATGCATGAGAGAATGAAATGTTGTTGCAAATAAAATGACAAGGATTAGACATCACACCTCAGATTATTTATTTTCACAAGTTATCTACAGCTTGAGCTTTTTAGCATGTAACTTAGTTGACATGATTGTGCCTAAGCTTTCCTTAAAGGTAGAATACTAAGTTATTAAGGTGTTCTTTTCTATGGTGATGTTTTATTTTCTTTATTTATATAGGTCATCTAGCCACATAGTGGCTATTATCACCCAACTGAAAAAAACTTGTTCAAGTTTCTTACTTTTATGGGAAAAAATGGTTTTGACATTCCTGATGCTAAGGTATATGTCGTATAAATCCTTTATAGTCTACTTTAGTTTATGTTATTGTATTCATCATCTTGCATGTCTTACACTATGCATTGTATTTTCTTTTCTTTCTTTTTTTTCAGAAAGGAAACTCAATATTGATGGTAAGTAGAAATTGAAGAAAGAGGAGAAAAAGAACATTGGAGCGACAAATGAAAAAAGAGAGAGATAAGAGAATTGGTCTAGTGATATCCTAGAGCCAATATCTCACTTAAGACACACATATAAATATTGATGGTCGAATCTTCGGAGTTGGTGAATTCACTTGTAAATTCCTTGGCAACACAATAATAATGTTTTGAAGTGATGAAACAATATTTCATGTGTAAATTGTTGTCCAACCAATATTAAGTTGGAAACTCATATTGTAATACTTGACAATTTGATATAATATAATTTATCTGGTTGTAATTATTTATAGTTGCACTTGCTATTGTTTAGTATTGTAATTAACATATGTAACTTTGTGTTTTCATATTGGTTGAACATGCACATTGTATGACATTTTTTTAATTTAACCACAAAATCATACTAATTAATTTATGTTAATTAATAATGAACACATAAAATCAATTTAAAACTATTAAATTAGTAATTTATATTGATTAGTAATGAACATAAATAAAATGAATATACGACTAAATTAGTCGTTTATAAATATTATTAATGAAATTAAATGAAATGAATATAAAATACTAAATTAGTCATTTATATAATGAATATGAAACTACCAAAAAACAATAAATGACTACTGCAAATGATAAATTTGTGATTACAAATTACAACTAAATTGTGCATATATATGACTATTAGTAGCTAGTTTATAGTATCTTATAACACAACCAAAATTTAATCATATTTATCTGGTAATTAATTGGTTTCAAACGATGACTAAAATTTGCATATATATGACTATTAGTAGCTAATTTACAGTATCTTATAACACGACCAACATTCTGGTCATATTTCTTTAGTCATTAATTGATTTTCTCGGGTGATCATTTAGTAATATATTTTGTTGTATATTTGGTTATTGATTGTGACAATTAATGACTAAATCAATGATTAAATTAATGACCAAATTTATGACTAAATATATTACCAGATAATAAAATTGAGACAACCAATTAATGACTAAGCTAAAAACTACTAAAAGTTGGTCGCATTATAAGATACTGTAAATTAGCTACTATTGGTCATCGACCGAAAAATAGTCATTTATATGCAAATTTTAGTTGTTTTTTTAGTAACTAATTAGTCATTTTCTACTAGTGAAAAGCAAAACTAACAATTCATTTAAAAAAAGTGTTACAAGGTGTGTGTTTTTTTAATGTATTCATTTATATATTACCTATTTCTATAATTAATAATAATAATCATTTAAAATGAAGTTATAATTTACTTCAATTTTATGATTTTATTTAAATTTTGGCAATGTGAGATGTATCATGAATTGACATCTAACAGCGTTTACCAACCATTTCCATAAATTTGAGAACATGTTATAACAATTTTATCATTTAATTTATTTTTTTATAAGTGAAAAATAAATCATAAATAAGATATATGAGAAAATATTTATTACTCCTCATTTATATTAAATTCATATATGATATTAAATGCTCACCATAATCAAATATGTGCTACTTAATTCAAAATAACATTTCTCATTTCTCATTTCTCATTTAATACTATATAACTAATTATATGGTTAATATCGTAACCAAATACTTACTTACTTCCATTTTTTACTTAGTCTATTTGCAATCCCAATATACAATTATATTTAGAGTTGCAAGAGAAAATAGAGCTATAATTGATATGAACACACGTTGATATGTAAAAGGTCACTTTGCTACTCATAAAATATATTTCTGTGACCTATGTTATGCTTAATGTGAATGTCAAAAGGCCATAAGTGGTTTTTGAGCTAGTGGTTGATCCCAAGATCACATAAGATCCAAACAAAATGTAGATCAGTGCAAGAACTTGCAATCTGTGTATATGGTTTTGTTTGGTACACAACAAAAAAAGGAAGCATGTGACCTTATTGTTGGTAGGAGTGCACAAGGCCTTTAAAAGAACTCATTGCATTGTAAACAGAGGACACAAGTGTGGACATAGGAGTCCACCAATTTATGGCATCCTCACTGAGGGGCCCACAGAATTGCTCTAAATGGTTTTTTATTTGAATGAACATCCCCATGACCAATGTTGCAACATAGAGTCAATGTGCTTGGCTGGCGTTAGAGCATCAATGTTATTTTGAGGATGGTTATCTTGGACAAACGATCAATGGCTTAGATGATATGTGCCCAGAACTAGTGAGATACGGCGTCATGAGGGACCCCTTCCCCACAAAAGTTTAATAGGGGGGTCTCTCATTTGGATTTGTGTTAATACCACCTACAAAAAATTAATGGGAGAGATTATTTGAGGGACCCCCTTCTCGATTTTCAAAACTAGAAGGGGGAGGGTCTCTCAAACCAATGATTGTTTTATTGTTGGGCCCACATGTCCTTCCACTCCAAGAACTATGGTTTTCATTGTTAGGACCTACATATCCTTTTGCCTCTATTTCAAATGTTCTTGTTTATATTCAAAGGGTAAATAAACCTTGAAACACTATTGGCATGCTCTTGCAACTTTTGATCCAAAGGATAGTCATAATTTATTATCCTCATGAGCAATTTTTCGAATTTCAAACTTACTAAAATGATTTAAATATTTTTTTATGAATATAATATCCTATATATATTTGTTTTGCATAATAAAAGCAACAACAATTAGCCTTAAAGGTTAGCTTAGTTGGTCAAAATCAATGCCTTGCCGTTCGGGAGGTCACAAGGTCCATTCTGCCCGAAGCCCTTAGGGTTAGGCCTTGCTAGTGGACCGCGGGGCTAGATTCCCTTTAGGGTTGATCAGCCTAGATTTTTCCGTGGACGTAGCGACCACCCGTTGACCAAGGTGTCCATGAACCACAGCCAAAAAAAAAAAAAGGCAACAACAATTGAGTGTTTTAATCGAAAATAATTGCAATACATTTTGGAGAGCAAGTGTGGAGTGGGAATTACATGCAACGGTGCAATGGCACATTAGTGTAAGTTAAAAGGTGTTCGGTGTGCTTAGTTAATCAACAGTCATGCCTTGGGGAGGTGCATAGTCACATGAATGAAGAATTATTGGAATTTTGAGGTCTAAAATGGACCTCCTAAGGAAAATAATATTATAAGAGTTATGATTTTAAAACAAACAAACAAAAAGTTGTATTTTTTACGTATCTTCTTGAAGGTTTACTCAAATGCCAAGTGTACACACCATTTGGATGCAGAATTAAATTCCACATCCAAAAAGTATCCACTATGCATACTTCTGAGTAAATCTACATTGGAAAAAATGAAAATACATGAAATTCAACACATTTGTTTCATTGTGGATCTACTCAAAAGTATGTAGATTGGGTACTCAATGGGTATGGAATTTAATGTTGCATCTAAAGGGTGTCTGCACTTGAAATTTGAGTAAACCTACAATGAGATAATCAAAAAATAAAATTGAAAAAGGTAGTTTCTTCTTTTCCCTCAAAAATATTCTCCCTTGGATATGACACCATCATATTGAATCCTATTGGTTTTCTTGAAAGTTAATTTTGTTAGTAATTTTTTTTTATTTTGAGACCCATTTTTTACCTTAAAATTCCCCTAGTGTGATGGTAGCAATAAATGTACCATTTGACTATACAAGGGAAGCTCGTGTATAGTCTTCTTCCTGCTCCAAACAAAATCAAGTTGAAATTTTGTCCCCTCTAATCCACAGTACTCATTTGTGTGCTTTTCCAATGCAACAAAGGGGTTGCAAATTCACTACCAATTACTCTAAATGCATTCAAAATCATTGTGAATTTTTTCATTCCCTTTCTTTTCTGGGGTAGATTCCCACCTATACACAAATTTTGTTGACTTGTGAGAAATGAAGATTTTGGTGCTCCTCTAAGATTCATCATGAGAATAATTGGTCGTTAAATTGAATTTTGACTAATCTAATGAAGCATTACAAGGATCACCTTAAACTCGATAATTGCACATGAAAAAAAAAAATCACATGAATTGAAATGATTCTGGAAAATTAATATAGATAGAGGAAGGAACATTTGGCCAAATATTGTCTATTAGGTTTTCAAAGTTTTAAACAATAATCTTTAACCATTGATCTCTAAAAAGAATGAATAATATTCCTTCCTCACTCAATCTTACCAATACACTTTATCAATGTTGTAGGAACCACACTCACCCCCTTAGTTCAGAACCCAAATTTGTGTCTTGTGTTGAATGTGTGCAGAACCGCAATTCTACCAAATAAATATGCTTCCTATAAATTTGGAACTACAACAGTTCTATGCACAGTTACACATGTCCAAATCGTAGTTCCACCATAATTCACAAGTACTTATGGGACCAACCTGAATGGTTCCATGGCTCAACTTTTTTTAATTATTTATTTTCTTTGATTGTGGTTAAAATGGGGCCTAGGGTGAGTTAACGATGAATTAGGGGAAATGGACGATGAGGTTAAAAGGCATTTTCCCCTCTCTTTTCATCATTCTTACATATTTGGCTTGATCTTGGAGAAGAGAGGAGCTAGCAAGATTTTGAGATAATATTTGTGAGAGGTTTGAGAAGAGCTTGGAGGAGTAAAGGAGGAGGAGCTTGGATTAGTGAATATGGGCTTCCATATACCTCAAGTTTTAAACTTCTCAAGAGCCAAAGAGGTAAGTGAAAACCCCATTTAACTCCCTCAATTTCTTGGCATTTTTTTCATTTTTGTCTCCTCCTCTCCTGTTTTCCATTCGTTCTTCTTGCTCATTTTATTGTAGTTTCTCCATCCATGTAAAATGATGTTCTTTTAGATTACAATTCCACTTTTGGTTTTCATGGTGTTAGTGGGGGGTAGGCATAGAAGGGAATAAATGGAAGAACATGATAGTGGGCGCACTCATAGTGACCCAATTTATGATGAGGAGGAAGAATTGGAAGAGGAAGGAGATGAAGATGGCACTGAAATGCAAGGGGAGAAAGTTGCATTGACACCCTCATGGAATTATGTGACAAAACTTGAGGAAAGAGGTGGTGGAACCTTCAATTTTTTATTCCCTTATGATTGTCATGGAGGAAAACCGTATAGTGCTTCATATACTCATGTGAGGAGGCATCTTTGTGGGGTAATGGACAATGATAAAAAAAGGGTCCCATAGGGATCTCAATTTTCCTTAATGTGTCAATGGAACAAAGGATAAAATACATCCTGCAAATAGAGGATACTGCACAGGAAAAAACAAGTAAGAAACAAAAACTTCAGTCATAATCAAGTGCAACCTATAGATTTGATGGCCCATCTCCTAAGGTACTTCTAGAACCTCTGAATCTAGAAGAACAATAACATATTTCCTAAATATAGGTGAGAGAGATGATGTGGATACAAAAGTGGTATGGTTTCATTGTGTTTTTCGTATATCATTCGATGTGCTTCACTCTCCCTACTGGCATGATTTGGTTAATTCCATTAATGAAGCCCCCAAAGGATATAATAGACCCAACTATGAGAACTATAGAACTTTGTTATTAGACAAAGAAAAATAAAAGATTCATAGAGATTTGGAAAAGTTTATAGATGAGTGGGAATATTTTGGGGCATCCATTATATCAGATGGTTGGAAAAATGTTAGAAACCAACATTTGATAAGTGTTGAATCTAAGATGTCATAAATTGCTCCATAGTATTCTTTTTTAAATATGATGTGTCAAGTCTACACCAAAACCCATCGTCAGGACAAAGGTCATGTTCTTAATGTTTCTGATGGTGATGCAATGTTTCTTGCAAGTCATGACTTCTTTGCAATCATTGTGTCGTCTCAAAACATTATAGATCTCCTACTAAAAACAATTAATGATATTGGTCTTAATAATTTGGTTTAAGTGATCACTAATAATGCAACAAATTGTAAGGGAGCAGGAAGAATCATTAAGGGTACTCATCCACAAATATTTTAGTTTGGGTGTTTGGTGCACACACAGAACCTTTTGATGCATGATATTGTGAGGCATAAAGAATTTGGATGGATTAATCAACTATATAAGAGAGGGAACAAACTCATTAAATATGTCATAGGGCATACAAGGTTCAACTACTTTTATGGCACTTAATCCAAGTTGCAACTGCTTAAGCTTACAAAAACCAGATTTGAAATCTATTACCTCACATTTAGACGCTTGGTGAAGGTGAGACAATATTTAATTCCTATGGTGACATGTGATTCATGGGATGAGAGGATAACTGATAGAGATGGTGCTAATGTAATGAATAATATTTTTCTTCACAGTTACTTTTGGTCACAAGTTAAATATGTTTTGCAATTCACCAAGGAAATTTATTACATGATCAAGTTTGTCAATTTTGATTGGCCAATAATTGGGAGGTGTATGAGTGGATGGATAGCATGTTGGGGAACATTAAAGACATTATTGAGCCTAGAGATATCACCTTTTACAATTATATTTGTGTGAAGGTGGAAAATGATGAGAAATAAACATTCGATCGCATGCCTTAACATATATTCTTACGCCTAAATACTATCATCCATAATGGCTTTCAACACCAATGCCTAATGGGGGGGAAGAAAAACCCACACCAAGACCTAGAGGTTCTGGTTGGTTATATGAAAACATTAGATAAATTAGTCCTTAATAAGGAGTGTGAAATCATACAGAGACAATTGAGAAACTATATCCTTGCCACTAGTGCATTTGGGACCAATCATATAATTAGAGATTGAGGGAATTTGTATTCTCTTGAGTGGTGGAACATGCATGGAGGTGTTACTCCACATATACAATATTTGGCAATACAAGTGCTATCATAGATGTTAAACACTTCTTCTATATAGACGTGTTAGAGAACCTATAGTTTCATCCACAATGTTAAAAGAAACAGGGTAAATGTAAATCGAGTAGAGAGCTTGATTTATGTTCATTCCAACTTGTGATTGTTGTCCCATAATTCTGAGGAGGAAAATAAAAATAAATACTTTAACATTTGGGGTAAAAACCTAGAGGAGGCCAATTCGGAGGATGGAGTGTTTCCTTTAGAGCAATCAGATGATATTCTTATCAAGGATGATGATCATCGTTATGAGACAACACCCTCATCCGGTGCCATGGTACCCATGTTATAATCTTCAAAAGTGGCAGTAGGGGCTTCATCTTCAGTTCTGCAACTTCCACAACCACCATCTTCTTCACCGCCACAATGTGGAAGCTCACATTGTGGTCGTGGTAGTGTAAGGAAGAGAGATTAGTATATTCATAGTTCACTATCTTTCGTTTCATAGTCTATAGACTCTATAGATGATATAGATGGATTAGAGTGTTAGAATTTAGTGTTATGAATTTGAACTTTTCAATCTTCCTAATTCAGTGTGCAATTGGTGGTGGCATGGTAACCTATTTTGTAAACATTATTATTTGGTCATCACTCATGTTGATAGTTGTTCACTTTGATGTATGTTAGTAATTGCTAGAATCTAGATAGTTGATGCTCTAATAATTAATCATTGATGTACAATGGATGCCATATCTATATTTACTTATATAAAAATATGCATGTTTTCTTCTTCCAAAAAAATGTCCACTTCATACAACATAACAAAAAAACCTAAATTAAATAATTAAAAAAAATAAAAAATAAAAAAAGAAAGAAAGATAAGAAAGAAAGAAAAAGACTTTTCATTTTTCCATTAATATTAATGATGAAAAGATATTTGAGTATATGTAAATTCTATGTTAAAAAAACACCCCATTTTTAAAAAGATTTTTTATATATATAAAATACAAAAATATGATTAATAATTAATGTAAATATATATTAGTTATAAATATAATATTATATCAAAAGAATGTAAATTTAAACACCCATTATATGAAAAAGACATATACCCAAGGTGACTTGTTTGGAATGTAATTCGAGGGTCTGCAAAAACCCTAACTTCCTCAGATTATATCTTCGAAAATATAGCAAGACAAGATCTGAAATTCGAAGCCGAGATTCAAAATGATTTCTTCTCAAATGGGTTTTTTGTTTAGCTTATTAAATTTAGTAGCGAAAAAGTTATAGTGAAAATTCCATGATGGCCAATTTTAGATGAAATTCTGGAGCTTGCAAAAACCCTAACTTCCTCAGATCATATCTCCAAAAATAAAACAAGACAAGATCTGAAATTCGGACATGAGGTTCAGCGCGATTTCTTCTCAAATGAATTTTTTTGTTAGCTTCTGAAACGTCGCTAAAAAAGCATTATAGCGAAAATGCCATGATGGCCTATTTGGAGCAGCGAAACCCTAGAATCCAATGCTTTGATACCAAATGTTATGAAACCCTCTCACAAAAAGATAGAAAAGATAGATGAACGCCTTAGAATTTAGCCTCTCTGAGGGGGCAACCTCCTTTACATTACACAAATGAACAATTCTTGGATGATACAAATGACAAGACCTCCCTTCTATATATAGAAGTCTAAGGGGTCATAATATAATCAGAGCCGACATAACAATAATAATGTAAGGGCCACAATAATAACAATAGTGGGCTTCTATGGGGCACAATAGTAACAATATGGGGACTACATGGGTACAAAAATATAATAAGGGGGCTGTACTAATAACAATAAGGGGTTACACTAGTAGTAAGGGGTTATTATTTATGTGACAGTTTTAGGTTCTTACTTACTTTTACTCACTCAACCAATCATGAACTTAAGAAGCAATTTAATAAAGAAATACGAGAGTACTTACTTGAGGTAATAAATAGGCAAGAAAAATTAGGCACTTTATTCTCGCTTCCTTATATTGCTTCTTAAGTCCCTTATCGTGGATAGAGAGATCACCTCAAACGTTATGCGTATTTTTGCCCCAAAAACACTCAAAATTCTACATACACTAAAATCCATAAAAATTTAGTTAGAAAAGACAAATTGCTTCATTTAAATTTAATTTAACCCAAACTTATGAGGAGAATTGGATAGATGTTGACTATAGAGAGAATTGAGTGCCACTGGCCTAATTTCACTTGGATTTCCTCTCTTGTTTGATGGATAGCATAGATTTCATCTTTCAATTTTTGAATTAGGCTGTGAATTAGGTTGTGATGGTCAATTAAGAATTGAATTAGTCTGTGATGATCAATTAAGAATAGAATTGAGGATGTTATGTTAAAAACCACTTGGTTATGATTCAGTTGAAGGGTGCTTGCATTTTTTTTTGGTAGTTTAAACTATTATGTATCTTCTATGAGAAAAGAGAAAGCTAGCAAGCAATGAAGAATATGAGTGGAATCAAAAAGAAATCTCAAGGTTAAATATAGCTATTACCCCGAATTCAAGCACGTTCCCAACCGAAGATTAATACCCTAAGCACCAAAAAAAACCACAATAATTTCCCAGTTATAGTTAAGGACAACGATACTACCATACAACCAACCAGATAATTACCCCCACGAGCAACAAAACGCAAAAGAAAGATGTGAACGAATAATACTAGGTGGCGAAGCCAACTTTTCTATAAGAAACCCAACTTCAAATATCCATCAAAATAAAGCAAATATATTGGAAAACAAATAACACGGTTGAAAAAGAATTCACTTGAGGCTAAGCATTGAGAAAATACTTTAGTAGTTAAAACAAATATTCCATTTTGTGGCTCTTAGACTAAATTTTAATTTTGCCCCACTTAAATAATCATCTTTAAGAATAATAGTTAAAAATATAATATTAAAATAGAAAATGTATACCCCCGATCAGGGGAGCAATTAATACTAAGCAGGCGTGGAAGGTGTACAGGGTAGTGGAGGGCCAGGTAATGATAGGCAGGGGCAGCAGGACAACCAAGCAGGATCATGCTTCAAGGTGGAACAAAGGAGGATTGGTGATGAAGGGAGGTGGAGATGACCGAGCGTCAGACAAGGGAGGTGAGTCTGAAGGTACGAAAGAAGATCGAAGGGACGTAGACAACAAACAAAGGAACAGGTGGCAATGCGGGCATGCAAAGATAGAAGGCGGAAATCGGAGGGAGAGGAATAATAAAGGAAGACGGCACGAAGGAAGGCAGAAGCGAAGGGAAGAGCGAGAAGTTTGGGAAAGGAGAAGGGTGGTGAGGGAGCGAGTCAGGCATAAGGGAAGGCAGCGCAAACAGGAAACTAAGGAAACCAGAGCAAAGACGACGGGGAAAATGGCGACCAGAAGGAGAGCGAGGAACGAGGAGACTGACGCCACCAGGGAACACAGTAGTTGGGAAAACAAAGTAAAAGGTGTGGTGAACGATGAAGTAGCCGAGGAAACTGTACTGGTTCCAGATGACTCAGAGGATGATGTTGAGATGTATGACTCGAATAAGGAGAAAGGAGAGCAGTTTCAAGCAAAAAGGGGAAGGAGTGCAGAGTATGAGACAAAGGATAGCCAAGAGAACCGGGAGGATGAGGATTGGTAGGGCCGCGAGCGAAAGGGAGTCTGAGAAATTGGCAGCGCTTCGGGCACGAGAAAGCGAGGAGAGGGAGGAAACTACAGGAGTAGAAGAGGTAGGGGAGGACGTCAAGGACAGCATGGAAGGGGCAGGGGAAGAGCAGGAGGCCACAGAGAAGAGCAAGCAGCAACATTTGTTGAAAAAACCAGAAGAACTGTGGGGAAGAAGATTCAGTATGCAGAAAGAGCCTATTATGAGAATACCAACAAAGATGTCAGAAGGATAATCCAGCAAATGGAGGAGGAGGCAACTCAGGGACAATCTGATCTTGAGATGGAAGATTGGGTTTACCTTCTCTCAGATCTTGGTAACACGAGAGGCTGCATGACTCTATATAAACAGGTGCTGCATGTTTATTGGGTCATGAAGAGACTGCTCGCTAAGGCAATGGAACAAGTAGCCATGGAAATGGCTGAACTGTCTCAAGGAATTCCAAATCTAAAGAAGGAACTGAGGAATATCCAGATTACTTTGTTAATGCAGGACAAGAAGATGCATGAAATACAACATCAGTTAAAGAAATGCCACCCAGACATCAAGAAGGAAACAGAGCAGCAGCCAGGAATGGAGGCTTAGTAGCGGTAGATATGTATTAATTTTGTTTCTATGAAGATAGTAGATAACAGTTCAGGCATTAAAGCTTTTTTTGATAATTCTAGAATGCAGATAAGGAAAATTAGCAGTCTCTATGAATGTATAGTTTATCTAGCATGGACAAGAAGGCTTAAGACTTTTTATTTTTGGATGACTGTAAAGAACCTAAGGTGGCCAATATACCCGGTTTCCCTTTGGGGCGGGTTGAGGCCACTACGAATATGTAATGGCTTTTGATCCTCAGTAATAGAATAAGAAAGGTCCCTCCACAGTTTACCAAAAAAACATAGAAAATGTATAACAATAACACACGTGAGGTGTCAGTGAGGTAATTGAGTTACACACATGAGATGTGGGTGAGTTGGTTTAGATGAGATTCAATTTCTATTAGGTCATTTGTTTTGATCTTATGAGAGAGTTAAGGGTAAGCCACTAACTCAAATCTCACAGAGAAGTTGACCTTAAGAGCCACAGGGTTCATACCATCCTTAATTTCACATAAAATAAATAATTTTATGTAATTATTAAA
>APFE031170834.1:105265-134518 GCA_000404065.3 Pinus taeda | reverse complement strand
AAGAGGAAGTAATGAACCCCGGGGAACCATACGAGACCCAAATTCCAGGAAATTCAAACAATTCATGAGTCGAGGTAATAAAATTAAAACTAAAATTAAAACTAGAAAAGAAAACAATAAAAAATAGGAATGAAGAAGGGCAAAAAAAGGGGGCTAAGAGGAAAGGGCAGGGATCCAACAACTGCTAATTTTCCAGCCATCATCCCTTTTAAGATTACTCAACCTCCTTTCAATTTCAATGGCCTCCCTGAACTTAAGGTGAGGAAAAGGAACAATCCTAGCTATAACTCAGGCCTCCTCAATACATATATCATACTTAGTCTTCTCCGTGTGTTCTGCCAAAGTTGAAGGCCGAGTCCTTATTTTTCTTTTTACTTTTTTTTTAATATTATTTAGTTTTAAAAATTAAGACATGTTTATTCTTTTATTTATTATATCTATCCTAGGCATGGTATTATACATTCTAATTTTCTTTTGATTAGGTATTACTTTACTTTGTTTTTGACAACAACAGATAATTGCTTCTCCATAGTTTAACATTATGGATTGAATTTTATTATTTTTATTAATATTTAAAATTATTTATTTGCAATATGATTGGTTGAGGTCTTATTTTGTAATGATTGTTACTGTCACCTTTGAACAAAACAATGCCATATGGATAACCACTTAAGATTTTTCTGTTATAATTTTTAGATACAGTTGAATATTTATGTCATTATTCTTAGATACTTTTAGATTTTTCATTGTTAAGCTTCATAGGAAACCACCAAAAATCAAAATCCTTGAATTAGCTCATACTCACGATTAGGAAAGAACAACCATCCCTTAAAATAAAACCTTATAGAGAATCTTCTCAACAAAAACATTATCACTACAATAAGACATTATTATTGTCACTCCACAGGATAGGATTTTCTAGGACAAAATTTACAATTAGCAAATTAACTCAATTTACCAATCAATAAAACATGAATTGACTATATTCTAAACTTTAACACTAACTTGAATTCAATATTTTTACTTTAATTTAGTTATATTTAAACTAAGTGGCAAGTACTAGCTACTATGTAGGACTTGTTTACAACTTGTTTATTTTCACATTTACTTAATTTAGTAATAAAATTATGATATTAGTTATCAAATAATTGAGTGTCAGTGAGTCTCCAGTTATATTTGGTTCAAGTGATCATGAGTACTTTAACTTTGAATGTCTATCCACATTCATCAAACACTTAATTTGTGGTTGTGCTAGTACACTCTCATTTTAGGAGCATGATCTAACAAGTTTTTTCATGTTTTCAAGCAATGGAGTTCCTATGGCCTAAAAACTTATAGATGCATTATTCCAAAGTCTTAATATTTGTTGAAATTAAGTTGTTCCCTGATATAGAGATGGGGAAGAGAGGATGCCTGTTAGGATTCCAAGAAACTCTCCTAGGTTGTAGCTCAGAGATGTCTGGTAACATATAAATTCAACTATTGTTGCAGGGTTTAATGGAAGGAATGATGGTTTGGTTCAAGCCAGATAACCACTTCTACTATGTTTCACTCCAGACATGCATGAACACCCTCAAACTACAAGGCTTTAGACCACCAATGCTCACAGTTTAGATATTAGGTGAATATGGAGAATACTAACCACACCAGCAGATACACAAGACCATGTGATGGTTGATTGCAACTAGTACAGAAACCTACAAATCTAATCTATTAATGCAAAGACAGGATGACAACTCTCCTACATTAGATAGAAAGAAACCTGAGTAACCTATTCAGTGATGCCTTCAACATTCTAACACAGAGATAAGATGATAGTTATCTAGTGTTAAACATTAAGAGATCAAGAACACCGCACATCAGGCACAAGCTTAGAATAGAAGAAAATGGACAATGAGCAATTAATACCAAAAGGAGCTTGTATTACTGAAAATGAAGATGAGATGCTGCAAGTGACAAAGTGTCTACAGTCTCCAGAAGTTGAACCTTGCATCCAATGCCAACCCTGATTACATCTTTCTTTTGTATATTTATAAGTTTACATTACAATGGCACCTAGCCGTTTAGGTATGGAGGGGTTTTAATTGACCACCAACTACATTTAACTGCCTGATGGAGTCTCTGAATGAGGTTGCTCGCTTCATTGTGTAAATCTGATTTGTACAACTGTTCTGATGTCCTTTAGGTAGTTGGAATGCTCGCAGCAGTGAATCCCATGACTGATAAGTTCTGTTACAGAGTCGTGCCATGCCCTTTTCTCCTTTTGGCCATGCTTTCTATTTAATGTGGTTGTTGGGGATCTGACTGTTATTAGTCAAGTAGAGTTGGTCATCTCCTTCCTTTGGCAACAGAATGGATGTAGGAAGTAGGGTGCATGGTTAGGTGGATAGTTGGGATGAGCGAGAGAGGGGACCGTTGGATCAGTGAGATGAATGGTGGAGATGGCTCGGTGAAGGTTATCGGCCAAAGTGGGAGCAGGGTGTGTCAAGGCTGTTGAATCTTTAGTGGACAGATCGGATGGTCATCAGACGATGGAGCTGCACGGGCGCTAATGGGTGAGGGTAGTTTACTTAGGCGGTAAAGGTTTTCATCGCACCGCTTTTGGGCGCTAAGTGGTAATTGCTCAGTGCAGCGCGATTCCACACAACGAGCGACATGTAGCAGTAGATGAGAGAGAAAAATTGCCCTCACCGCGCACTATCGTTTGATCTATTTGTCCGTGCGATATGTATGAAGGCCGTCAGATCTCGGTGGAGATGATCTCACGGTGGAAAGTGGTCGAGCGGGTCGCCTTTATCGGGCGTGATGTGAGTCGTTGGATTAGCAGGGGTTGATCAACGGTGGGGATGTGGCACGATGTGTTATGAGTGTGCAAGGCATATGGATAAGGTTTTATGGTTAGTTTAGCTTTGTGCTTAGGACTGAGGCTAAAGGTAATTTTGTTGGATTTGGAAGGTCCGTTTAGGAAATGGGGAAGGTTAAAGGTAAGAGGGGTGAGGGAAGAAAGGAAAAGTGACCAATGTAAGCCCCTTTTGGGACATAACCAAATAGACCAGGCTTCTCTCTAGCATTAGAAAGTCAGCGCTGCATAGCAGAGATAACACTGGCTCCTTCTAGGATTAAATCTTCCCTATGAGGTTTCAAGAACCACAGACCACTGCCTTTCATATAGAAACAAGATCAGTAAGATTTCTTAGTATTCCATTGGGCATGGAGTCTAATTAAGCCTACACTAAAAACTGTAAAAGACATATTTTACAATGTTGGAGCCTAAAGGCCTTAAACAACATAAACCTTCAAAGACCACCCATTAACTGGGCCATCAAAAATTGTTTCTCCTTCCATACTTTGCAGCATGAAAGTGTTGTTCCCCTGGACCTAAGCAATGACAAAAGGTCCAATCCATAGAGCATCAAATTTTCCATGATTGCCTATATTTTCTTTCAATGCATCCCATTTAAGAACTAAGTCCCCAATTTGAAAATTGTCCATATTTTCCTTTCTGTCAAAGGCTTCCTTGATTCTCTTTTGATGTGCTACAAACTTTTCAATCAATTGATCTCTGATTTGGTGCACTTCAACCAAGTCACTAGTCCTCTTTGCCATGTAATTTTCCTCATTCTGTTCTTCCTACCAGAACTTGGCCACAGGGAGGGTCAACTGGATTGGGAATACAGCCTCAGTGCCATATACCAGCTTGAATGGAGAATTCCCTGTGGATTTCTTGGTGGTCACCCTGTCAGCCCACAATGAAAACTTCAGTTTGGAATCCCAGTTCCTTTTGTTGTCTTTCATAGAGCATTTGTTCAGGTTCCTGAAATCAACAAACAACCTGATTTCTCCACTTTTCTTCCTCACCACTACCAAGTTGGCTACCCACTTTGAATATTTCAGAGGAACTATGACTTTGGTAGCCAACAACTTCTTGATTTCTTTTTCAATCAAAGGGAGGAGCAAAGGATTTGTGGGTCTCAGCTTCTACTTGAAAGTAATGGTGTCTTTCTCCAATGGGTTCTTATGCTAGATGATATTTGTTTAATAATTTTTAAGGTCACTATATTCCCAGGAAAAGACATTATCAAATTGCTTCATTAAGGTGCAGTACTCAAAACTTTGTGCAACAGACAAATGGGTGGACAGATTTATATACTTTGGATGATCTGGACTCCCTATGTTATGCCTATGGACTGCATACTGATTTCTGATTTTCTTTTTGGGCAATCTTATGAGGCACATCAGTATGGTCAAATAGCTTCTCCATAGGCACTAGCCCTTTAGGTATATGATTGCTAGGCAACTGTACAATACTGTCTTGGACAATTCTGTTACTTAGCTAGGGCTGGGGACATTCCTCCAAGGTTTCATTCTCTTGATCAATTTTCATTTCAGAGAATTCATCAATGATTTGCAGAAACCTATTTACTTCCTCATCATCCTCAAAGACTTTCCAATGTTGGACATTATCAAGCAAGGATGGTCTATATTTTATCTAGACTTCATAAGCCAATCTAGGGGGCATGGGAGGGATGAACATGCTAGCAGACACAATAAGGAAATCAACAAGCTGATTTTTTACTCTAGGAATATATGAGATACAAAAGCTATCAAAAGAGTCTTTGAGTCTCCATACCTCATCTCTGTACGCTTTCAACCTTAGGTGCCTTGCTTGGAACATTTTGTTCGCTTGTTGAATGATGAGATCAGCATCTCTAAACACCTTTATGTCTCTAATTCCCATGTCATTGGCAGCGTTTAAGCCCAATATCAGAGCCTCATACTCTATTGTATTGTTGGTGACCTAGAAAGTTAGCTTAAAAGACAGATGTGTGCTTTCTTGTTTTGGAGACACCAACACCACTCCTACTCCTGTAGTTTCCTTTAAACAAGCTCCATCAAAGAACATATCCCAAGCCTGTGTCCCTTCCTCTTCCATGGCCTAGCATACTGGTTTCTTGAGCTGCACTGAGGCCCTCTGGGATTCTTCAATTTGAAGAATACATGCTCCAAAATCAGTGTCCATAGCGTAAATGGGATGATTAGTGGGATTCTTCTCATCACTGATGATATAGGCCAACTAGGCTTCCCTGTATAGTCTTCTACTTTCTCCTCCAAAAACTGGGACAGTGGCATAAGACAAGTCATTTTGCAATGTCCCACCCAACTTCTTAATCCACCGTCTGGAAAGTAGCATACCAAACTTAGGGGGAACATCTGCTACCACAATATCCATCATCATGCTTTTCATGGGCAGCTGAGTTAGGGTGATGGATAAGTCTTTGATTAACCCCAGATATTTCACCTTCCTCGAATGAAAGGAGAACAAATCATGATAAGGTCTGGTAATATCAAGGCCTAACTCTTCCATGACAGCTTTGGGCATCAGATTATGGCTGGCACCTATGTCCAGCAGACAGTTGTGGAGGATTTTGTCATGAATGGTCAAGGAGACATAAAATGATGGGAAATTGTCATCAGCAGGTTCAGTCATTGGGCTAAGCACAACTATAAGTTTATCATCTTGTAAATTCACATAGTCATTGGATGCTTGTGTGGCTTTCAGCTCAAGGGCATCAAGGATGGGCTTCTTAAAGACCTCGCTCTTTACAAGTTCTATCAGAGGCATAGATATTTTTAACTTTTGGACTTCTTATTCAAAATTAAAAGGGGAAGGGGACTTGTCAAGGCCTCTTAACTCTTGAGCCAGTGTTTTGAGGATGATGGGATCAGTTGCTGGTCACTTTTGCTTGCTGATCTACTGCTCTGTGGGGATAGCTGCTCTTTGGGCAAGATTCTCTTTGACATTACTCGTTCTTGATCTCAAGTTATATCTATGCTGGTCTTCAGTCTGCAGAACAGCTTCTCTATCCCACTCTTGATTGGTCTTGTCCCTGAGTAATGACTCCTCGTAGGCAGCTAATGTCAAAAAGGCATCACTACCCTTGTCTTCCATGCAGTGAATCTCATCCTCTTCATCAAACTGCTCCTCCTCCATGACTACATTATGGAAAGTAGTCTTAACCCTTTGTTCTTCACTGGCCTCTTTGCCCCTCTAAATGATCTACAATTGTTCATTTGCTCTTCTGTATGGATTTGGATTTCTAGGAGCAAATGTATTAGGAAGCCTTGTTTTCCCTGAACTCTGCTCAACCTTGAGCTTGGAGATTTCAACAGCAAGTGACTCTGTCATTTTAGTCATTTTTTCTATTTTGGGTTCTGAAGATGAAGAAGAAGAGGAAGACTCACCTCTCTGCCTCCTTCTATTAGCATGTCCTTTGAGTTTCTCTACAACCATGATATTGAATTCCACCTCCAAGGCTGCATCTTTCATTTCAGCTAGAGAAGCATATCTTCTCTCCCTTAATAGCAAGTAGAAATCAGAATCGAAGGCATTGGCATAGGTGAGTTTGGCAGAGGTGGGGGTAGGCTTCACTTTAGCTGGTATCTTGCTATAAATATGATTGAATATTTTATTAAAATCAGACAATGACTCCCCATTTTCCCTTTTCAAGTTTCCAAACTCAATATGGTAGTATAGCAGGTCTTTCTTATCTCCCCAATGCTTTAAAAACACATCATCTAATGCTTAAATGTCTACTATAGACCTAGGGGTCAGCTCTCTAAACCACTTTCTAGCCTCTCCATCAAGGCTTTGGAAAAATACTCTCATCCACACATCATCTTCACTGATATCTAGGTTATCAACATAGCTATAAAAAGACTCAAGGTGTTCTTCAACTATTACTCCCTCTGTTCCAATGAACTTAGGCATGTATTTCTGATATTCTCTTGCAGGCATGGCATTCAAAGGAATAGGTAGGACCAGGGGTCCATACCTAGTAGCTATGATTCTTTCCATTTTGGTGGGTGCTTGTGGACCTGCCATGGCTGGGGTGGATGGAAGAGTGCTGGCAGTCTGAAAGGTAGGGAGTTGAGAAATGACTAACAAGGCTAAAGGAATATGATGGACAGGAGGGGAGGTTTCCTTTGGGCTGAGATCCAAAGGAGGACCTAAAGAAATGGGAGCTTTATGATTCTCTGAAAATATTTCTTCACTGCTAGTACTAGAGGCTATATTTTCAACATGTAGATGCTCTATTACAAGCCTTTCTGGCAGAGATACATAATATTGTTTAGGCTTCTCTGATCCTGATGCTCCCTTTTGTGATGTCTTTCTCTGCTTGACAATCTTCTCAGGGTCAGGGATTGGGTCAGCTGGTGATTTCTGAGGATTTCTCTATGTATGCCTCACAAATTGAGCCAGAACTGTGATGTGGAGTTCCCAAGAGGTTCGACCTCCAGTAGAGTCGCCAGATAGATGATTACAACCAAAAATGTGTCCAGACTTTGGCTATCATCAAAGTTGGATCTGTGTCGTTCTCCCAGAGACACTGAGCTTCAATCTCCTCTCCCCGACAATGGCACCAATTTAGTTAGGATTCCAAGAAACTCTCCTAGGTTGTAGCTCAGAGATGCCTGGTAACATATAAATTCAACTATTGTTGCTGGGTTTAATGGAAGGAATGATGGTTTGGTTCAAGCCAGATAACCACTTCTACTATGTTTCACTCCAGACATGCATGAACACCCTCAGACTACAAGGCTTTAGACCACCAATGCTCACAGTTTAGATATTAGGTGAATACAGAAAATACTAACCACACCAGTAGATACACAAGACCATGTGATGGTCAGCTACAACTAGTACAGAAACCTGCAAATCTAATCTATTAATGCACAGACAAGATGACAGCTCTCCTGCATTAGATAGAAAGAAACTTGAGTAACCTATTCAGTGATGCATTCAATATTCTAACACAGAGGTAAGATGACAGTTATCTAGTGTTAAACATTAAGAGATCAAGAACGCTGCACATCAGGCACAAGCTTAGAACAGAAGAAAATGGACAATGAGCAATTAACAGCAAAAAGAAGCTTGTTTTGCTGAAAATGAAGATGAGACGCTGCAAGCAACAAAGTGTCTACAGTCTCCAGAATTTGAACCTTACATCCAATGCCAACCCTGATTACATCTTTCTTCTATATATTTATAGGTTTACATTACAATGGCACCTGTCCATTTAGGTATGGAGGGGTCTTAATTGACCACCAACTGCATTTAACTGCCTGATGGAGTTTCTAAATGAGGTTGCTTTCTTCACTGTGTAAATCTAATCTGTACAACTATTGTGTTGTCCTTTAGGTGGTTGGAATGCTCGCAGTAGTGAAGTCCATGACTGATAAGTTCTGTTACAAAGTCCTGCCATGTCCTTTTCTCCTTTTGGCCATGCTTTCTATTTAATGTGGTTATTGGGGATCCGACTGTTATCAGTCAAGCAGAGTTGGTCATCTCCTTCCTTGGGAAACATAATGGACGTAGGACATAGGGTGCATGGGTCGGTTTACAGTTGGGATGAGTGAGAGAGGTGACCATCAGATCGAGGAGATGAATGGCGAAGATGGCTCAGTGAAGGCTATCGACCAAAGAGGGAGCGGGGTGCATCCGGGCCGTTGGATCTTTAGTGGACAAATCAGATGGTCATCGGGCGATGGAGTTGCACAGGTGCTAATGGGTGAGGGTGGTCTACTTGAGCGGTAAAGGTTTTCATCACACCGCTTTCGGGTGCTAAGTGGTAATTGCTTGGGGCAGCGCGATTCCACACAATGAGCGACATGTAGAAGCGGATGAGAGAGAAAACTACCCTCATCGCGCGCTATCGTTCTATCTAGTTATCCGTGTGATATGTACGAAGGCCGTCAGATCTCGATGGAGATGATCTGACGGTGGAAAGTGGTCGAGCGGGTCACCTTTATCGAACGTGATCTGAGCCATTGGATTGGTGGGGGTTGATCAATGGTGGGGATGCGGTGCGATGGGTTATGAGCACACAAGGCATATGGATAAGGATTTATGGTTAGTTTAGCTTTGCGCTTAGGGCTGAGGCCAAAGGGAATTTTTTCGGATATGGAAGGTTTGTTTAGGAAATGGGGAAGGTTAAAGGTAAGAGGGGTGAGGGAAGAAAGGAAAATTGACCAATGTAAGCCCCTTTTGGGACACAACCAAATAGACCAGGCTTCTCTCTGGCATTAGAAGGTCAGTGCTGCATAGCAGAGCTAACAATGCCAATTGAATTTATATGGATAAAATGATATCATAAAGATTTCACATGACACTTATTACTTATGTAAAATCTTAACATGAGGAAAAAAATGTTTTTCCTCACAAGAATGGGCTTGATCCTACATCTACACATAATGGTGGTTTTATTATATGTTTCTATTGAAATGAATAAGACACTGGGTTGGATCAATCCGTTTTGTTAGTGTTTTTCCAAATGATGTTAAAATGCTTATTACACACAATTCAGGGATAGTTTTCTCTTAGTGGGAAGAAACACATTCATATCAAAGAGAAACATCGTAAGTCAAATGAAATAACATAATGATCCAAAGTATCATATTCATTAGAATGACTCCCTTAAAATCTAGTACTAGGTGGAAAGGAAATAGGTCGATATAATGCTACTAATTTGAAAGATGGTCATGTTATGGATAATGATAGGATGGAAATTGGAGAAAACTATTAGGCATGACATAATAATGTTCGTGTAATGATTTCTACTTTTTCTGCTAACAAATATAGGAAAATTTTGTCGACCATACTTACTAGATCAACATCATCAACCACTTAATTTGTGGCTATGGTAATAAACTTTGCTATTTTAGGAGCAAGATATAAGAAGTTTTTATATGCCTGTAAGTAATAAAGTTATTATGTCCTGAATAACTATAAATGCATTGTCCTAATGTCTTAATATTCTTTGAAAAATACAAAGTTCCCTAATCAATAAAGGGAGAAGAAAAGATTTCAATTGCATTACATAGCTAAAATGGTTCCATATAAATTTCACATGGCACTCATCATTCATGTCAAATCTCATTGTGTCAAAAAAAATGATTTTCTTTGCAAGAATGGCCTTGATCCTATATCTACATGCCAATGGTGGCTTCATTGTATGATCCTATAGAAACATGTAAGAAATTGCGTTGGATCACAATTTTTGTTAGTTTTTTTCCAAATTACATTTAAATTCCTGAAACCAAGAATAGTTTGAACTTAGTAGGGAGAAATGAATCCCTATCAAAAATAAATATGGAAAATCAAAAGAAATTGCTTAAAGACTCGTTAGTGTCTTTCAATCCTGCCAGTCACCAATGATCAAATGTGCTCTTTCAAAGTATTTTGATAGTGCCCAAGGTCAATTTTTTATGGTTTTGAAAGGATTTCAAATAAAAATTGGATCACTGGTTAGTATGTTTAGGTATGTTATTGCTCCCTCCATTTCATGGTTCAATGCCAGTTTAGTCATGTCATCACTCATTATGATGAGTCATCAGTAAAATGTCTTGATCACTATCTCAGTCCCATCTCATGGTCAATTTCATACTCCATTAAATGTCATCAACAGGTCAAGTCATCAAAATGGTCAAAAGAGTCATAACATCACTTATGGTTAAATCATTATGGGAGTAGTAATATGGAAAAATGATTTTCAAGGAGATCTCAGCTTGTTTCAGTATCCCCTTTCATATTCCATTTATCTCCTTCAAATTCCCTCATAAATCCCCTCATTCCCCTTAAAATCCCTTTTTCCTTGGGAAAATCCTAAAATCCTAGACAAAAACCTCTTTGTCCCTTGGAAACACTCTTATTTCATATTCCCAAACTCTAGCCTTAAATCCCAAAAATCCCTTGTATATTCCTTCTATCCGCATTTCCATTGTTATTAGTTGAAACTTTATGTGAAAATCCCTTTGAAAATTCCAACTCTAGCTATATTTCCATTTTGTATGATACATAAACTCTAGCTGAAAGTCCATTGTATTAACTCTATCCACACCCACTAAAACTCTATTGAAAACCTTTTAAAGCTTGTAGCCCGCAATTGACATTTGTTACATGAAAATAATAAATAATTCCCCTCACCTCTCCCCAATTGCAATTGTTGGATCCCGGTTACAACCCCAGCCCTTGACTCCCGACTCCCGACTCTGATAACAGTCCCAGCTCCCGAAGATTTCATCAACCTTAATTATCGTAATTTAAATGTCTTGTAAGAAAATAAATTATTGCCTCGTATTGCATTTAATTTTAGAGAATATAGATCTGGTAGAAGACCCTAGGATGGGATCTTACACGTGGTATCAGAACGGGTTCAAAATCTGGACCCAAGACCCGCTAGACACAAATCTTTGCTAGATTCTTTTTTAAAAGTATGTGAAATTGATTTCTCCACCTTAATCTTGACTCTGCTTCCCCTATGTATTAGAAGGTGATTCATACTCTACCTATCTAGTTGACTTGTCATAATCATCATAATAGAATAGCAACACACATGCTCTCACCAAGATTGAATATGGCCAGAAACTAAAGAATGCATGCTCATAAATTTTGGGCCTTAGTTTTAGGCACCATCTTCAACAAATGGCTTATATACCCATTAGAATGTAATTTCTTTTCTAACATTCCACCCATAAGTTTCTAAGCATCATTATTCTTCCAACCCATGCTTCCAATGTCGAGAAGCTGTTGTGCCTTTTGCCATGAACTGGTAACTATAAGCTCATCTCTTACATTTCTGAATGAGCCACTTTATTCAGAATATTGATCAAACCAATAGTAAGAATGAAACTCAATAGATAGTGTGTGAACCAACCAATCCAGATATTTTAAATAGCAACAACTTGGTTCTGGTTCCTAAATCTTTTCGTAGATCTTTTAAATAGCAACTTGGTTCCTAAATCTTTTCTTCATTCCTCTGCAATTCTGTCAATTCTATCGTTGAATCTACTAGTAACTGACATCTTTGCATCTTTGTTAGATAATTTATTCCTAATTCTATTTATCGATCCCAATGGCAGAAAACCCTTTGGTAGTCCCACATCCTTATTTAGTTGAATAGAAACAATCAAAAACGTCAGTAACAGTCATGGTTACAATCGAAGACATCAGAAATAGTCATGGTACATGGATCCAAATCTATCAAGTCTATCAACCAATTTTCCATGCGCAAATATTTGGAGCATTCAACAAAACCAGCCCCCAATGCCATCTATTTTTATATACCATATGTATCATGGAATGCTAGAAAATAAAGCCACAAAATGACAAGTATATACATATATACTTAAAAGATATCTAGTTCACTATGTGTTGACCAATCCACTTGCTGAAACGCAACAACATTTGATTCATTCAATAGTTTAAGTTTCAATCTAGCACGATATGCCTCAATTGCTCCATGCATTTCCTGATTTGCACGTGGAATAGTTCTCATTGCAGAGACCCATATCTCTATTTTAGGCAGCCATATTTAAGGTACTCCAAGAAAGCATTTTGGTCTACAAATATTTGCATAAATTCTTCCACTGCATCCATGGTAGTAGGTCCATTCTTTGTTGTATACAAAATGCCGCCCCTGCGCACGTAACCTTACAGCAAGACACACAATGTCGATTTACAGTCAAAGCGCACTAAGCAATACCACAACCAACACACTCCGTCCACCAAACCAACCAATTCGCCTAAACATCTCCTATTTCACATCAATGTTGCAACACTATTTGACAATTTCGTCCCCTTAATGATAGTATCTTTATGCTTACATTATCCCTTCTTCAAAGGGCATTTCGGGTGCTCTCTTACCAAGAGCCAACCGGAACCCTGCAATTTCCTCTTCGTTTTTTGCAAAATTCAACTTATTCTCGATACCCTACTTGATAGCCTCGGCTAGTTTTTCTTCTACATCTTTTCTATACTTCTCACATAATTTGACATTCTCCTTTAGGCTTGCCAACTGCAACTCCAAGTTAGCTACTTTACTGAAGCAATTTCTACTTTGTCCAATGGCTTTTCCATGACTAGTTCCTAATCACCATTAGGTCGAGAATTTTCTACATCAAGAGGTGTAGTTATCTTATCCACGCTCCTTTTCACTGCAATTCCTATGGCAGAGGGTACATTAGCTTTAGCGGAATGCCAAGTATTATGATCTGAATGTGATGTAACAGAGGATGACCAGTCTAAGAAATCTGATAATCAATGTTCCTCTTGTTCTCTAACAATCAAGAGCATCTTAGCAAATGCATCTTCCTTATCAAGATAATTCTCCAAAGGGGAACTTTTGATAATACACAAAGTTGTCAATAATAATGCATGCCCTATACATACACAAGGATATCATTAGAGAAGTAATTTGTGTTGAAGCCTTCTCCACAGATATTTTGAAATCCCCAAGTTGAACCCTTGCGCTTTGTTGAAGTCTTGTCTTCTGTCTTGCGTACTGCTAAAAATGTTTCCAAAGATTCCACCTTTTCTATGACAGAAGAAAATGCAACCATGACATTTGAGGCTTCCTTCTCAATCATGTTTCCCATTCTTCTCTTCAGTTCAAGGATGACTGCAGCACAGGGTGCATGAGTAAACTTGAATGGAATTTTCTCTGCATCCCCTGTTTTATGATTCCTTGATCCATCACTAAACTCAATTTATTATCGCAAAATCCTTTTGTTGTAGCAATGTCTAGGCATTTTTCTTTTGTATGTAAGAGAGAACACTATGAATCAAGTATGCGAGGTTGAAATTGAAATTTTCATATCCACTATTTATTAGAGGGTAGTTTGAATGAATTTTCGACAGCTTGTGATCAACTTGCTCATTAAATATTCATCTTGTAGGATCTCACTATGCGATAGTAGTTTATATGTGTTCAAAATTGTAATTAAAATATGTATATATATATATATATATATATATATATATATATATATATAGATATATATATTTTACTAGCCTATGTAAGTGTTCTATTTTCCATGTTGCATTCATTGCTAAGAATCTTACTTCTTTGGTTACTTCTCATTCACATGAAGGTTTCCTTGTCTTAATTCCTTGAGAAGATACAATAAATCCATGGTTTTGGCTTATCATAATATTGTGTATACCAATACATGTGTCAATATCCTAGCTGGATCAAATGCATATCTATCTAAATTAAAGCCTTGAGTTCTATGTATCATTCAAACACATGCTAACTAAATTGGAAATTGTTTCCATACCACGAATTAAGATTGTACTCAAGTACATAGAAATGTTTTTACAAAGCACAAGAATGGTGTCCAAGTTGGTGGTGTATATTTGTCACATAATTCATGATATTTGTTCTTTAACAATTGCCCAGTGCTTAGAACTATAAATTTTATCCAAACAACATCTAGGTTTGCTATTTTCTTTGTATATACCTTCAATGTTCCATCAACACTAATGACAAGGCCATCTTTTATGTTGTGTTTCCATGAATATAGATCATCTAAAACATTTCATTTGATTATTATCTTCAAGCATGTAGCACTAGCCATTCTATATACATCAATTAGATAGTATACATCTAACAATATGTCAATATTGAGTTGATTGGGACAGGTAGGAACCCACTTTGAAAACTAATCTAACATTGTAGATGAAATTTCAAAAGGGGCCTAGTTATAATAATGTGATTAAAAATGGAAGGTTAATGATTATGTGAATGCTCAAAATGTATAAAATGGAAATAGTATGATTGTTTAGGTATACCTAAGGATACTCGAGGGTGACTGGCAGTGCGTGGTAGCACTTGCTTAGATAACAATGGGGGAGGATTTAGTAGAACCACGGTTATCATCTATGTACTAGAAATAGTCGTTTACAAGTATAACAAAAGGAAAACTTGCATCAATCATTATGCAAACTATGTGTGAGCCGAGTAATAACTGAGAAGGCCATAAGTTGTGCTATTAAGTCTTAGGTATCGTGCAGATTTTGAACAATTCAAAATGGTGAGGACGCAAAGAAATCAAGGTCCCAGAGAATCATCACAAGGACCTCCTACAAATAACCCATTACCTTCACCGGAGTTGACTCTCATCCTGCGTTCCTTAGAATCAATTAATGAGACCTTAAAAGGGCACCAAACAAATGAAGTGGAAGAGGAACACCCTCCATCAAGGTTAGGGAATCTCGAGGGATCTAGAGACTCTGATAGAGGACCTCCAATCAAGGACATTACTAGGGAGCTCCAGAAGATTAAGCTTCTGGAGTTTGCAGGAGGTCGCACCAGTGAACATGCAGAAGCCTAGTTAGAAGGAATGAGAAGGTGCTTTGCACCAAGGGATTACAATTCCAATTCAAAGCTAAAATAGCAATATTCCAACTCAAAGATAGCGCTCTGAATTGGTGGGGTAACTTGGAGCGTCAACTACACCTCACTCCAGACACAATTACTTGGGAATTATTTGAGGAAAGATTCTGGAAAAAGTACCTTGCAGCATATTATCAAAAACAACAAGTAGGAGCCTTCCATGCCTTGGTACAAGGAATTCGTACAGTAGAAGAATATGAAATTCGATTCATGGAATTGGTCAAGTATGTCTCCTACATGGATACTGACCAGTGCCAAGCAAATCATTTTATTGATGGATTCAACCCTAAGATTAGGGCAATGGTTCGGATGTGGAAACCTTACTTAGTTTCAGAAGTCGTAGAATAGGCTTGTTATGTCAAAGAACACTTAGACTTAAAGGGTGGAGGCAAAGCCATCTCTCCATACCAAACATGGTTTATGGGGAAGTCCCCTCGTACCTTCCAAAGGAGAGGAAGCCTGAGACCACGACCATATGGAAACAGGGTTGTACCTACAGCACCAATAGTGGGGACTTCAATGGTTTCTAGTGCAGCCTCACCCGAAGCTTCAAGGGCACGTACAAATCAAAGTCATACGCAAGGAGCAACAAGTGGGGGTAGGGGTCCCAGGGGAAGGAACTCTTTCCAAATAACTCAACAGCATTTGGTTCAAGGTCCACCACACATCACTTGTTGGGGATGCAGAGGACCTCATTACTATTGGGACAGCCCTGAGTTACAAACTGGTAAAAACCATAGAGAAGGAAAAGAACCAGTGGAGGGGGCAAGTAGCCACCATCGAATCTATGAAGTAGTTGACAACTAGAAATTTGAACACCAGTCTATCATGGTAGAAACATCAGCTATGATAAATAAAGCAAAATTTAAAATTTTGTTTGATTTTGGTGCTACATATAGTTTCATTTCATCAATTGCATTAGAAAAATGTGGGTTGGAAGCTTATGAGCACGATGATTTTAAACAATTTGAGATGGTTTCTGGGATAAAACAAGCAGTAGGACCTAGTGTTGACCAATGCCAGGTAAACCTCGAGGTGTGTATGACTAAGTTGAAGGCATACGTCACAGAATTAGGGACGTATGATGTAATTATTGGAATTGATTGGCTAGAAGCTCATCGAGCTTTGGTAAAATGTTTCAAGAAGAAAGTGATATGTTTCGATGATGAAGGTAGGCCAATTGAGATTTTTGGAATCAAGAGGGGAGTGTCACTACGATTCATATCCATGATGAAGGTAAAATGTTGTCTCATACAAGCTTGTTCGAGGCTATAAGTGAGCAGAAAGGACCCTCCCTAGATCAACATCCATTTTTGTCAGAATTCAAGGATGTTTTTCCTAAGGAGTTGCCTGGATTACCTCCTGTAGGAGAGATTGATTTCACAATCGACCTAAAACCTGGTGCAGAACCAATATTTAAGACACCCTATAGGATGACAATTGCAGAACTTTGTGAGTTGTAGATGTAGTTAAAAGAGCTCTTAGACTTCGGATTTATCAAACCTAGTATTTCACCTTGGGGTGCACCAGTGATTTTTGTCAAGAAGAAGGATGGTTCCTTGCGGCTATGCATAGATTATAGAGACTTAAATAGAGCCACAATAAAGAATAGGTACATGATACCTCAAATAGATGACCTATTTGATCAAATGAAGGGAGCAACAGTCCTTTCAAAGATCAATCTATGATCTGGATACCACCAATTTAGGATTAAGGAGGAGGACATCTCAAAAACTACATTTCAAACTCGTTTGGGCACTATGAGTTCGTAGTTGTTCCATTTGGTTTAACCAATGCACCAGCAGTATTCATGAGCCTCGTGAATGGTGTGTTCAGGAAGTTTTTGGACCAATTTGTGCAAGTCTTCATCGACGACATTCTTGTGTATTCCAAGAATGAAAAGGAGCATGAAAAGCACCTAAGGGTGGTATTGACTTGCTTAAGGGAAAATCGATTGTGTGGGAAATTGTCAAAATGTTCCTTCTTTTAGAAGAAAGTTCATTACCTTGGGCACATCATTTCAGGAGAAGGGATTTCAGTTGACCCGGAAAAGGTGAAGGCCATAATGGATTGGCTAGTACCAAAAATTTCCCATGAAGTACGTAGTTTTATGGGGCTAGCAAGGTATTATCATAGGTTTGTGGAAGGTTTTTCAAGGATTGCAAAACCCATCACCACATTACAATGAAAGGGGGTCAGGTATGAATGGGCAAATGAATGTGACATTGCATTCACGGAACTAAAGAGGTTACTAACTAGTGCACCGATCCTTCGAGTACCAGACATGGGAAAAGACTTCACTGTCTACACCAATGCTTCGGTGCAAGGATTGGGTGCAGTATTGATGCAAGAAGGCAGATTAATAGCTTACGCATCTAGAAAATTGAAGAAACATGAAGATTTATATGCTACCCATGACTTAGAATTAGCAACAATGATGTTATCCTTGAAATTGTGGAGACACTACCTCATCAGGAGAAGATTTGAGTTAAGAATAGATCATCAAAGCCTGAAGCACCTCTTCACTCAAAGCGATTTGAACACCAGACAAAGGTGGTGGAGTGAATTCATGAGTGTATGATTTTCAGATCTCATACATCAAGGGAAAGGAGAATGTGGTGGCGGATGCACTAAGCAAAAGACCACGAACCTTCTCCCTAGTAGCCTTAAAGGTAAATTTAAGGGAATATGTATTGGAGAAACTCTTTCAAGATAGTTGATATCTAAAAATCATCTCAGCAATCTAGAGTGAGAAGCAGATAGAACCAAAGTTTGAGGGATATTTCCTTGAACCAGATGGGCTATTGAGATTTCAAGGGAGAATTTACATACCTAAGGAAGGGGGTATAAGAAAAACCATCCTCGAAGAGTCACATAGAGCACTCTATTGTGCACATCCTAGAGTAAATAAGATGTACGCAGACACGAAGAAACTCTTCTTTTGGGTAGGCATGAAGCACGACATAGTCCAGTTTGTTGCCAAATGTCTTGAATGTCAATGATTGAAGGTTGATCATCGCCATCCAGCAGGACTCCTACAACCACATCACATCCCTACATCTAAATGGGAGGTAATTTCCATGGATTTTATTGTGGGTTTTCCACTCACTTCACAGAGGCACAATGCTATATTGGTAATAGTTGATAAATTGACCAAAAGTGCCCATTTCATCCCATTAAGAGACACTTATGATGTTACAGATGTGACGCGAGTGTTTGTAAATGAAGTTATTCGACTACACGGGTTGCCCACAAAGATCATTTCTGATAGAGACTCTCGATTTACATCTAGGTTTTGGACAAGTTTGCAGTCAACACTAGGGACTTAGTTGCACCTGAGCACTACATATCATCCAGAAATGGATGGGCAGACTAAAAGAGTAAATCAAGTTCTGGAGGACATGCTTAGGATGTATGGCATGGATAATTAGACTCAGTGGGAAAGGTGAATACCATTGGCAGATTTTTCCTATAATAACAGTTACCACAGTTCAATCGGGATGCGTCCTTATCAAGCTCTATATGGACGGTCATGTAGGACGCCATTGATTTGGAAAAAGTTGGAGGACTGAGTAATAGTTGGGCCAAAATTAGCTCAAGAATTGGAGGAACAGGTAAATCAAATTCGACAAAGGTTAAAGGAAGCACAATATAGACAGAAGAGTTATGCTGACTCACTTAGGATTGATCGTAGTTATGAAGTAGGGGACCAAGTTTTTATCCGTATCCGACCCAACAAAAGCACCATTTGGTTTGGGAAGGGGATGAAATTGTCACCTCGATTCATAGGACCTTTTAGGACCAAGGAGAAGATTGGACCAGTTGCCTATCGTCTTATACTGCCACCCCATTTGCATAAAACTCATGATGTTTTTCATGTATCTATTTTACGACATTATGTTTCTGATGAATCTCACAAACGGGATTGGAGGCAATTGCAGGTCTTGGACATGGGAACCATATTGTTCAAACCATTACGCATATTGGACCGTAGGGTTCGACAGCTCAGACGTCACACGATGGACCAAGTTAGGGTCCAGTGGGACAAGTATAGCCAATGATCTGCTACCTAGGAGGATGCAGAGACTATACGTTGGGACTACCCCTCACTTTTTGAGCATCTGTGATGCCTTTTTTTTTTTACTTAGACAACTACCTATGTTAAGGTTCTATTTTGCAGTTCCATGTTATTTATTTATGAACATTATGTAATATTGATCCATTTGGTTTGACGTGTGAAACTACTTATGTAAATCAATTGATGGATTTGGTATTGATGATGGAAATGGTTGATGTATGGCCTAAATGTATGACTCACTTAGTGATGAATTATCTAGTGCGTGACTTATCAGAATTATTTTGTTTCATATATGGCTCTAGTGGATATGATTTGTTTAAATAAATGACTTAGTGAATTTATGATTTATTTCCAGTATGAACTGCAAGATTAACACATGGATACTAGAATTAATAACATGATGATTAAGGATCACTTATATATCTTGTTGTTATATAAATGCATGAATGAAAGCTACCCCGCAAGTTGTAAAGAACTATATGATAGCCAAGATCTACTATTCCATTGTGGGAAGGTCAAGACATCTCATGGGGAAAGGTATAATGTACATTGTTCTATTACATTTGGTTTCTACTTGATATGCACACTTATGACATGAGTAAAATGTAAATGACAGGTGACAAGATGACCTGATTGGATTATTCGATGAAAAGTCCAACTAGTGTTGTAATGTCGTCCATATTAGGGTGTTGACCCTAGTTGTGAGGAGGGGTGGAGTTATTTCCCACCATGTAACCTCCAAACCTAGAATCGTGGGAGGGAAATTGTTGACATGCTCCCCTGGACGTGTGATGATGATTTCTAGTTGCTTGCTGGGTAATTTAGGTCGAATTAGTCGACACTTCCACTAGATTGGTTTTATCAGTGGTTAGATTGGTATAGCCGATGCCACTATATATAGCAGCAGAGGATGGATAGGATGGGAATGGAAGTAGGCCAGGAAGGATAGGAGGATATAGATCAGTTTGAGACTCTTGATGGGAAGTAATGTCATTGTCTAACTTATCAAATTTTACTACTATAACTCTCTCTCTATTTGTTATGCCTTATTGCCAAACTCCTTCGAACTCTTGTATCTTTTACATTCTAACTTCGGGATGAAGTTTTCTGAAGGAGGAGTGTATGTAAGTCCCTATTTAATCTTATCCTACAAATTTTACTAAGTGTTTAAATTTCCTTAAATATGGACTTATAATTATCAAGAAATATTGATACATAACTACATTGGTGAAACTGGAAATTTGGTATTGATATAAATTTTGTTATTATTCCCAATTTACCTCCCCAAATTTTTAAAATTTTGAGAAGACATAGTCCTCTCCAATTAATTACCAATTTATATATTCATCTCTTATCCCCAAAATATTTACTTGTGAGAAGACATGGTCCTCTCCAATTAATTACCCAATTTTATATTCATATCACAAAATGTCCTCTCAGATATACTTGGGAGAAAACATGGTCCTATCCAATTAATTACCAATTTATATATTCATCTCTTATCCCCAAAATATTTACTTGGGAGAAAAAATGGTCCTCTCCAATTAATTACACAATTTTATATTCATATCATATTCCCAAATGTCCTCCCAGATTTACTTGGGAGAAGACATGGTCCTCTCCAATTAATTACCAATTTATATATTCATATCTTATCCCCAAAATATTTACTTTGGAGAAGACATGGTCCTCTCCAATTAATTATCCAATTTTATATTCATATCACATTCCCAAATGTCCTCTCAGATTTACTTAGGAGAAGACATGGTCCTCTCCAATTAATTACCAATTTATATATTCATCTTTTATCCCCAAAATATTTACTTGGGAGAAGACATGGTCCTCTCCAATTAATTACCCAATTTTATATTCATATCACAATCCCAAATGTCCTCTCATGTTTACTTGGAAGAAGAGAAGTCAAATGTAAGGATGAAGGAGAAGTTATGACATTAATGAGAGGTGGTTGAGGTGGAGAAGAGAAGGGGGTATAAAAGGGGAAAGATGAGAGGAGGAAGGGGATGTTGGGTCTTTCTTTTGGTTTTGGTTGGCTGTGATTTTGGAGGAATTGTTGAGAAAGAGGAAGGGATTATTGTTTATCTTGGTCTTGGACACACACACTAAATTTGGTTCAACTTGGGATCGGAGGGCTAGGGAACCTATGGAGGTTTCCTGGGCTAGGAATTACTTTCTAGTTGGCTGGGAGGTAAATCCAGTCAGAAGTCAAGAGGAGCATTCCAGCAAGAGTAGCGGCTCAAGTGCATCTCCACTAGACCATCGGTACAGGTATTCCTCTATGCATAGATTACCCAATTTTATATTCATATCGCATTCCCAAATGTCCTCTCATGTTTACTTGGGAGAAGAGAAGTCAAATGTAAGAACGAGGAAGAAGTTATGACATTAATGAGAGGTGGTTGAGGTGGAGAAGAGAAAGGGGCATAAAAGGGGAAGGATGAGAGGAGGAAGGGGATGTTGGGTCTTGCTTTTGGTTTTAGTTGGCTGTGATTTTGGAGGAATTGTTGAGAGAGAGGAAGGGAGTATTGGTTATCTTGGTCTTGGACACACACACTACATCTAGTTCGACTTGGGTTTGGAGGGCTAGGGAACCTATGGAGGTTTCATGGTCTAGGAATTACTTCCTAGTTGGCTGGGAGGTAAATCCAGTCAGTAGTCAAGAGGAGTGTTCTACCAGGAGCAGTAGCTCAAGGACATCTTCACCGGGACATCAGTATAGGTATTCCTTTATGCATAGATTACTCATGTAATTGATTGAAATGTTCACTAATTAGATTGTAGGAATTAGATTCTAAATGGTAAATTATCATCGTTTAAATGTCTTGTAAGAAAATAAATTATTGCCTCTTATTACATTTAATTTTAGAAAATATAGATCTAGTAGAAGACCCTATGATGGGATCTTACACCTACACTACATCGACAAAACCCCAAAGTATCACAAAATCATACCTACCCTGCTCCTCTTTATCTCTTGCAACTGAAGTTTTGAGACAAACATAGTTCCTTGATTTTGAATCATGATCCAACAAAACCCTAAATTTCAAAATCTTACATGAGTTGAAATATCTATCCTAAAATATATTCTTTCTCCAGTCATTTTTGGCTATGATCATAGAGAGAGCCCTCTTTGGTATGGTAGGGCTAGCTGCCAAACTAAAATCTTGGTTTGAGGTTACCTCCGTCGATCTCCTTTCGCAACCTTGGATATTGTGGAGGATAGCATGAACCATAATATCATATTCATGAGGATGACTCTGTTAGAATCTACTATTAGGTGGGAAGGTTGCACTATGAAATATTGACCCAATTTTCAACGGCTCTCTGTCTTTCTTGCAATGATGTTTCTTCACTATAACGAAAAAAGGAGATTTCACCAAACATTGTTTCCAATACATTTGTAATTTCGACATCTTCTCTTTTCATCAAAATTCTGATGACAGTAGTCATCGAATCTTCGACATTTGTTCATCTGATATACTCATTGAAATTATGCCACAGGTCCAACAAACAATCCTACATATTTGTCACAAACCATCATTAGATGACCGGCCAAAAATCAGATTCTTCCAATAATTTTTTCATTGTGGTGACATGTTGTGCCATCAAAACTAGTGGTCCAAGTGGATACATAATGGTTCTAAAATTCAAAGTCCTCATATTTCAGAAACATTGGCACCAATTTGTAGTGCTCATTGTTACGATTTTATTGGCACAAACGATACTTAAATTTGAGTCTGTATGATTAACTTATCGTAGTTTAAAGTTTGACATGATGAGTAGAAAATGGGGCCCACAACATGCCACAGTATACCATTCAGTAGGTTAGACCCACAATTGACATATCAACCACCAAGTTAGCAAGAAAATTTTGGTCACAACAACATTCCAATGGTTAAAAACTATTTACAAAAATTAAAAATTATTACTATGACCCTACCCATATAAAATCAAAAATAATAATATTAAAACCCCATATGAAAACAAATCTTAAAAACTGTTTTCAAACCAACGTAAAACAAAATATGATTATTTGTTATATGGGTGTGTTATAACTATACACCGTATGGGATTATGGTTACTTCCATTTATATTCAACAGACCAATTCAAACTTATTATTAAACATTTGTTTTAATAGATATGTATTATGGTTGTAATGTATAAACAAAAAGGTATGTATTACCTCCCCACATACATATAACTTAACACACTTATGCTAGACAATACACCAACTCATCACCCTTGTAAATTCTACCCAACCTTGTAAATTTAAAACCTCAAAGTTATTCGAATGAGACAAGAGGCTAAACAAGCAGGCTAAGGAGTAATAGAACGATGATGCGGACCTGGAACTAGGAGGGAAAAAAATTGTCATGGGTGCATTTTTCGAGACAGGGAATATTTTAAGAATATTCCTCTTAGATGTTGTGAGGAACCTTGAAGATTCCCTAGGAGGTCCAAGGATGATAGTGGTGAAATATAGCCAAAACTATATGTATTTTAATTAGAATTTCGTAAGCATCACAATGGTGCTACCAATTTTTGTATCTGAAAATCAAACTTCAGGGGTCATGGTAGAAACCTACACTTGTCATTACTTGTTGGGTATGAAATTTGAGACAACAATGCACCTTTTAGAAGTGGGTCATGTTTACAGTCAAAAGTCTCAAGAGGACAAGATATACATGTTGGTGTTGTGATTTCTATGTTTTGAGCAATCAAATTTCAAGTCACTCCCAAGATTGGAGGTCTAATGTTGTATTTTTCCATGTACCTGTCTTTCTTTTCTATGAGATGAATGAAGCGGCCTCCCCACTATTGATGCATGACTCGAAGACATAGTCCACATTGGATGAACTCTGTCATCAAACTTTTGGGTGCATTTTCTTTATGGTCTCTTTTATGTTGCTTCTTCTTTAATTGTATGTACATATGGTTTTTACATGCTCTTTTGTGCAATTTTAATAACAGCAAATCAAAGAAAATATCTTGGATAATGTTGGTATCAGAGGAATATTGGATCATGTTTGGTATAATAGTGGTCTTCTTGCTGATGTGAATTGCGAGTATGAATGATAACTCGAGCCAAACTCAAAAATGGAAGGGGAAAACTTAATTCATTTGACCCAAAGATTGGAAATGAAACACAAAGAATGAAAATGGAAAACAATGATGTTGATGATGAGGAAGAACAAGATTTCTGTAAAGATTTCTGCACCATGGAAAATAAGGTAGACAAATTGGTTGTATATTATGAGAATAAATTGGCAAAGAAGGAAAAGAAGAAGGAAGAGAAATAAGAGGATAGTGCTTTGGTAAATCAACGAAATGGAGGAGAACCTATGAAACCTCCATCTCCATATGCTAGTGAATGTTCTACTTCTTCATCTTCTTCTCATCATTCTAACAAGCAACATAGAAATGCTTCTAAAATTCATTTTTGAAAGTTGGATGTAAAATTTCATTTTACCATGTTTAATGGAGAATCTGATACAAAAAAGTTAAACAACTAGATTAGACAGATTGAAGTGTATTGTCGGATATAAAAGATCGAAGAGGGTGAGGCAAAGATCTAGTTAACATCTCTTCAACTAGGAGACACAAATCTTATATGGTGGGAGGGAAAACTCTAGAAAGGTAGCAAGCAAGTGGAGAAACTCCTTTATTCTTGGTTTGAATTTGTTTCTGCTTTAAAAGGACAATTTTATCTATTGGGATATCAACAAAAAGTTATGATAGAATGGAAACATGTGAGACAAGGCAAAGGTCAAGATGTTCAAAGATTCATATAGGAATTTAGGAAGAAGCATTAGAATTAGGCATTCTATTAGATTCAATGGATACTTTGATGAAATATATTCGTTCTTTACATAATTATCTTTGAGATTCATTGTCTTTTTTTAATCAACTACTCTTGATGAGGCTAGTGTGAAAGCCATTCACCTTGAAAGCATGAAAAAGAGTGAACAAGGCATCCATGAAAAGACGACGGCGAAAACAAGGAAAAATGAGGCAAATCCCTCTTGCACTCATTGCGAGAAAGAAGGTCATGGTGAGGAGCATTTCTGGAAACTGCATCCGGAATTTAAGTTCGAGAACTATGGCAGAAAACGGAATAAGAATATGGTTTCTATAGTGCAACAATACCATGGATCTTATTCAAACGATGAGTTGAAGGTTGTAGTTGTTGATTTTACAGGTATTGAACCAATTGGCCTGGGTTTTAATTCAGGAAATGAGATGAAGATTGTTTTTGTTGAGATTGTAGGTGATGGACCAATTGACTTGGGTTCTGATTCAGGCGATGAGACAAATATTGTAGTGGGTGTTGTACCCAAGCTGAGAAGAGCACCAAAAAATGCATGGCTCCAATAACATAAGGATATCAAAAAAATAATATTGAGCTAAGAATACTTCTACCAAAAGCAGAAGAGGAGAAGTAGGGATTACAGATTCAATTAGAAGCCACCAAATAGGTCTTGGAAAAGATTAAGAGCAATGAAAGCTTAGTGAAGCCATCATCACCCGATTCAAAATCGAACTGAGGTAAACAATGTCAGTGATTCTTTAGTATCATGTTCTCATTATGCTAATGATTTTGGTGCATTTGAAAAGCACACCATGGGAATTGGTTTGAATCTAATGAAGAATATGGGATATGAAGGCAAGGGCATAGGAGTTAATGGCCAGGGCATTATGAATCTCATCCAAGTGGTGTTATTACCTTGATATGTAGGATTCGGCTATGTCATAAAGGAAGAGACAAGAGAGTCTTCAAACAACAAGTCCAAGATAAGGAAAATTACATCACCACCTTCCAGTGATAGAGAGCATTCCAAAGGAGGAGATAAGGAAACCTCTCCTTGCTAGAGACACACTGAAGATTTGCATTCAAGAAATAAGGTCAGGAAAGTCTAGAGGAAGAAAGACTAATGTAGCCATTGCAATAAGAGTGGACATTAGACAACCACATGTTGGAATATACATCTAGAGCTATGCCCAATGAAGGAAAGGAAGCATATGAAAGCACCTATGAAGGAACCCACCAATGAAGAAGTTCAACAAGAAGCCAAATACAATAAGAAATCCCATTATCCTAGTTAGGTAAGAGATGAGTAGCATTTTTAAGTAGTTGAACATGGCCACCATTGTAAATCACATGTTGTGAAATTGTTTACAAAAGTGATGAGATTTATAACATAATTTATGAATGCAACATAGTCATATTTTAGCCTTTAGTTGGATAGCATGGGTATGGTTTATGTTGAAAAATTGACCATGAATGTTCAATAAACTCTTGGAAAGAATAGTCATGTTTGGTCTTGCAAGTAGGACATGTATTTGTAGCTATAGTTTTGCATATAGATACAAGTGTCAGTTTCATCATTTTAAGTTTTGAAGCACAAAGGTGAAGGAAAGGGAAGGTGGCTTATCAGAGACAATTGTTATGTAGATTGATATTGCAACATTTTTTATACTTTTGGAGGACCAAAAGTCCTTCAATGGGTAGTAATGGTCCAGGTAGATCCCTAATGGCTCAAAACTTTAAAGTTCTTATATATTAGAAAATTTTGCACCAAGTTGTATTTCTCATCGTTATGATTCCAGTGGTGCAAACGAAACTCAAATCCAAGTCTGTACGACCAAATTATTGCAATTTGAAGTTTAATAGGACAAGCGAGAAAAGGAGGCCCACAACACACCACATGCTATCCCAGTCAGTAGATGGGACCCACCGTTAACATATCACCCACTAAGTTCGCCACATGGAAAGAAAAGGCTTGTCACAACAACATGCCAATGGTTAAAAGCTATTTAGAAAAATTAAAAATTATTACTATGGCTCATACCATATAAACACAAAAATAATAATATTAAAATCCCATATGAAAACAAATCTTAAAAACTATTTTCAAACCAACGAATATTAAAACCATATAAAACAAAATATGGTTATTTTTTATATGGGTTTGTTATAACCATACACCATATGGGATTATGGTTAATGCCATATATATTCAACAAACAATTTCAAACTTATTATTAAACATTTTTTAATGGTTATGTATTATGGATGTAATGTTTAAACAAAATGGTATGTATTACCTTCCCACATACATACAACTTAACACACTTATGATAGCCAATACACCAACTCATCACCTTTGTCAATTCTGCCCAACCTTGTTTATTTATGACCCCAATGTTATTAAAATAGGATGGAAGGTCAAACAAGTGGACCAAGGAGAAATGAAACCAAGAGTAGCAGAACAAAGCCGCATGATTGAAACTAGGAGGGAGGAACTCTGTCATAGGTGCATTTTTCGAGACAGGAAATGATCCGGATTTAAATAGGAATGCAATAGATTACAGAGATAACCATAAATACAGAGATGTGATAACCATAAATAAAGAGATGTGGTGGAAATAACACTTCATTTCATTAATGGAAAATACCGAAATATGCTTACAACCAGAATTGGAAATAAACCAGTTAGGACGATGGTAGCTTATCTCTGAGAAGAGATGTGCAGCTACATGTCTCTGAACTGTTCCGACTTGTGTTACAATGAGGCTCGAAGGCCTATTTATTATTGAGAAACAATGGAAAACCCTTCACATTCCAAAACCGACCCTTAGAAGATGAAACGCCAAATTGTGGGCCCCGTTTTGGGTAAATTGGTACATCAATTTCCCGGGGTCGTAACTTGGCATACGATCTCCGTTTGACGCGTATGATAGCTCGTTAGAAAGATCTATCCGAGAACTACCACTTTGGGAAGGGCAACATCCATCCATGGACCCATGTTGCTCCCATATTTCCCAAAAAACTTCGTTTAGGGCCTCAAAACGACTCCGGAAGTTCAGGAACTGAAAAAATTGCTAAAAATAGTAAATTGTGCTACAATTACGGAAACTGAAAAACTGAAAGAGACAATTGCGAGGGTCCAAATGTGATAGGTGGGTGGCCACCAACATCCACCTAGATCATTGGTGGCCACCCACCTATCCCATTTGGACCCCCGCAACTGTATCTTTTAGTTTTTCAGTTTCCGTAATTGTAGCACAATTTACTATTTTTAGCAGTTTTTTTCGGGTCCTGAACTTTCGGAGTCATTTTAAGGCCCTAAACGACGTTTTTTGGGAAATCTGGGGGCATCATGGGTCCATGGACCGATGTTGCCCTTCCCAAAGTGGTAGTTCTCGGATAGATCTTTCTAACGAGCTATCATACGCGTCAAACGGAGATCGTATGCCAAAGTTACGACCCCGGGAAATTGATGTACCAATTTACCCAAACGAGGCCCACAATTTGGCGTTTCATCTTCTAAGGGTAGGTTTTGGAATGTGAAGGGTTTTCCATTGTTTCTCAATAATAAATAGGCCTTCGAGCCTCATTGTAACACAAGTTCGGAACAGTTCAGAGACATGTAGCCGCACATCTCTTCTCAGAGATAAGCTACCATCGTCCTAGCTGGCTTATTTCCAATTCTGGTTGTAAGCATATTTCGGTATTTTCCATTAATGAAATGAAGTGTTATTTCCGCTGCATCTCTTTATTTATGGTTATCGCATCTTTGTATTTATGGTTATCTCTTTAATCTATTGCGTTCCTGTTTAAATCCGGATCAGTGGTATCAGAGCGGTCTACTTTTTCTCAGTTTTTCTTTGCATGTCCCCAACGAGGTCAGGATATAGGGAGTTAGGGCTTGAACTGGTCGAACCTTTGCAAGACCAGCCTCGCAAATCTCGACGACCTCCCATGGCGGATGAGAAGAAAGACGAGGGGGCAGGAGATCCTATCAAAATCTTGCTCGAAGAAGCACTTGAGCGGCAGAGGAACGCGATGATGGATAACTTTGCGCAGATCCTTCAACGGCTACCCAGAAGTGACGCATCGGCTTCCAATAGCTACTCTGGAA